>CM066166.1:93169975-93247475 GCA_033629205.1 Lithocarpus polystachyus
TGTTTTGATCATGGTTTGCCAACATACAAATTGAAGTTCTAATACATTAGTTCATAATTCTTAGAACCTAACAAACTCCCCCTTTGGCAATCCGTGCAAAACACAGACTTAACAAAAAGCTCAAAGTTTACAAATTGAAATAACCCATTACAAAATAAATAGCCACTTAAACAATTCAACCTAAACTACTATCTAACAGTTGCAAAGTAGACAGCAGCTCGACTGAAAACAACCTGTATATTCCTGTAACACTTAACAAACACATAAACGCATGTGTGGAAGAAACAAAACAAGGAATATAAAAAACTTCTTGATTTCACATAACACAAAATAAAGACATATATCATGAATAACATCATAAATATAAATCAATAAGCAATGAAGTATAGCAAAACAAGAAACATATCAGTAACCATGTATCACAAAATATATCTCCTAATCAAGAGCCAAAAATGTAAATACAAGGTGAAGCGCCTAGATACAATCTAATAACTCCACAAGCTCCGCAGTATCACCACTAAGTACAAAACTCCCCCTAAAATGAAAATCTCCACAAAAATCTCCTAGATACAAAAGAACTACCCAATAGAATGCACTCCCCCTTTTTGTGACGAATTGCCAAAGGGCACTCACTCATCATCAAAAGGAGGTGGAGGAGATCGACGAGAGCTCGCCAAATCCGCTCGCAATGCACGTAGCTCATCAAGGATGTCCACCAAAAGCTGACCATGAGCCGCCTGAACGGTCACGACAGTATCAAGAGTCTGACGAAGGTCAGAAACCTCATCAAACGGTGGAGGAACATCAGCAGCAGCAGCAACAGCAGGATCAGAAGACGTCCCAGCTGCAGGAGTATCTGTAGAAGAAGACGGGGGTGGAGTGACACCGGAAGGCTCTACCCTAGGATGCTTAAAGCTAGCTCGAAGTTGAGCAGCCCTTTGCCTCAAAAAGGTAGCACCAATAGGAGCAATAATATGAACAGGCTCAGAAACAGGAAAATCATCTAGACCAACATGAAGGAGAATCCTATGAATGAAAATAGGAAAGAATAAAGCATGAGCCGTAGAGTTAGACCGATGAACCTCGTTCAAAGAACGAAGGAACAAATGAGGAAAACTGATAGGAGCATCAGTAACCAGGGCATACAAAAACACACATCGCTCAAGAGGGATGGTGTGGACATGAGAAATAGGCCACAAAGAATGACACGCTATCCTAAAGAAAAGATAGTGAAGCTCGGAAAGCTCAGCAGAAGTGATCCGAGGATCAGAACCCCACTGGATAGAAGACCCAGTGATGTATGACAAAACGTCATCAAGAGGCGGAGACTCCTCATAGGGAAAAACGGGACGGTCAACAACGGGCACCCCAAGAGCATCAGACACTACCCGAGGGGTAATACGATACTCCACACCAAGGAACCACACCTTTACCAAGGTGTCGTTATCGTAGACATGGATAGAGAGGTTCAAATAGAACTCTCTAATCAAAGAAGCAGGAGGAGGATGCTCAAAATCAAGTAGAGGTAACCAACCCCGACGCTCAAAGTTCCGTCTCACCTCAGGATCAACCTCATCTAAGATGACCCTACGCTCACCCCAAATTTGACGCCTAAGATTAAGGGTCTCATAGGTCTCTTGGTTCTAGGCACTAGGAAACCGATCACTATCGAAAGAAGGTGAAGGGTCAGAAGTCCTACGGGCTCTAGTTTTCCTAGGCATGGTGCTAAGGAAAGAGAAAAGAAACACAGCAAGAGAAGAGCAAAAACCAAAAACCAAGGGCAGACTGCAAGTTAGCACAGCATAAAATATAGAAAATAGCAAATCTATATGATGCATGAGCATGAACACCAAATGATGCATGTACTAATGCAGTAACAAGTTCAATTAAGATCCAAATTAACAAAATTGGCTTGAGCATGTAACATGTATCAAAAAATACCCAATTTGAAAAACCAATTTTTAAAAACACATCAAAGTGATAAATTGATTAACACAACAGTTAATTAACTCAATATAATGATCAAATTTATCAATCTAACAAGCCAATTCCATCAATTTAACTCAAATTGAACAAAACCCCCAATTTTCTCAATTTCAAGCCCTAGAATTTCAAATTTTTCACAAAACACAAAAATAATCAAATTAAACCACTTGTAGTGCTTGTGTATAGTGTCCCCACAAAAACCCATGAAAAATTTGAGAGAGAAACACTCAAAATCAATTCCAAATTTGCCAAAATAAAAAAAATGAAAATAACCCACAAAATGCATGAAAAAATGCATGAAACTTGAAAATAAATGCAAAGGGAGGGGCAAAAAGGTCTTACCGGCCTTGGGAGAGAGATTAAGCAAAAAGATCGGAAGAAAACGACAAATCCAGCAAAAATGGCTTTGACCGGTTGGTAGGAGACAAAAAGAGATTGAAAAGGTTTTGAAAAGGTAAAGAAATCACGTGGAAAACTCCTTTTTAAAAACAATCATCCCGATTTTCGATCGATCGAAAATTACATTCGATTGGTCGAAAACAGCTTCGATTGATCCAAACTCAGCTTGGATCGATCGAGTCAACCAGAAACTTTTCCATTGATTTTAAAACATTTTCGATCGGTCGAAAATCAGTTTCGATCGATCGAAATTTTAGAAAAAATTAATTTTTTTGAAAAACACACCAATTTCAGTGTAGTCACTTCTCAAAGCATCAGATTTTATGAGAAAAATGCATGAGTATGAGATGAGATGTTTTCCAAAAACACATGAATTCAACCCAGATTTCTCAAAGCAAAATTTTCTTTCAATACCCAAAAAAAAAAAAAAAAAAAAACTCAAACAAGCAAACATGTTCTGCATCAATTTCCAGAAATTCTCAAACTTGGTTGGTCAGACCAAAGAACACACAATAACATGTACACAGTTTAGCAAAGAATAACTTGTGTAGTGTGTGCAACTAGCATAAGCTTGAGAAACATGTGAGGTGATATGCACATATTGATCAATCACAATTTCTACAAAATCCATCACATGAATTTGAAAGAGACTCTTCCTTAAAGAGTTACATCATATAACTCCCACATCTCCTAGAATAAAAGCTTGCAATCATGTAAGTTTCTTGATTTGCCTCATAATTAATATTCAAATTAAATGATTAGAAACTTAATAATAAAGCCGGGATAATGTACACACCAATTTTATTTGAATTTTGATATCGTTATAGCCTAATAATGTACACACCAATTTTAATAGAGGCAACACCTTATGTTCTTTTTGTGCATGTGCTACACTTTCTCGAGCACAAAAATCTTACGATATGCACTAAGGTGTTCATGATTGGCTAATAAATAGTGGTGAGATGGTTATTTATGCCTTTCTCAAAAAGTTCAAGTCCGACAATCAAAGACATACGACTTCAAAATCAAGATCATGTGATCAACAAATATAGCATCTTCCCACACAACATGCACCACAAAACTTTAGCTAGTAAAGTGCAAAAAGAATAGTGCATCAAAGCTAAACAAGGTACATACATATGATATGTAAAATTTGATTGACCAACCTTGTCTTTCAAATTCAAGAAAAAAATAGCAAAAACACAATTTGCAAATTTTTTTTTTTTTTTATATAAAAGAAACAAACATCCTAGAATGAAATGCATGAATGTAATGCAATGCAAATCCTAGAAACAAAGGTCACAAAAGATAGAGCAATGAAGCACAAGGACCATGAAGTCAAGAATGACTAGGGACAAAGAATCACACCAATGACTTGACGAAGAGTCTCAAACTTTCCTCTGTCAAGCGGTTTGGTGAAAATATCAGCATTCTGACGTTCAGTTGGAATATACTCAAGAGCAACAATTTTCCGTTCAACAAGATCCCTAATGAAATGATATCTAATCTCAATGTGTTTGGTCTTAGAGTGTTAAACAGGATTCTTAGAGATATCTATAGCACTAGAGTTATCACAGTAAACAACCATGGTGTCTTGTGATATTCCATAATCACTCAAAAGTTTCTTCATCCAAAGAAGCTGAGAACAACAACTTCCAGCAGCAATATATTCTGCCTCAGCAGTAGATAAAGAAACAGAATTTTGTTTCTTACTCATCCAAGCAACCAGATTAGCACCAACATAAAAACAACCACCAGTTGTACTTTTTCTATCATCAGCATTAACAGCCCAATCAGAATCAGAAAAACCAGCAAGAGAAAGATTTGACTCTTTGCTATAAAACAGACCATAATCACAAGTTTCAGCAACATACTTTATAATTCTTTTGACAGCATTTAAGTGAGAGACCTTGGGATTAGATTGAAATCTAGAACAAACACCCACACTAAATGCAATATCAGGTCGGCTAGCAGTTAAATACAAAAGACAACCAATCATGCTTCTGTATAGTGTAACGTCAACAGACTCACCTGATGGATCGTTTGTTAGTTTTGCATTAGGAGCCATTGGTGTCCTAGCATGTGCAGCCTTGTCAAGACCAAATCTCTTGACCAAATTTCGTGCATACTTAGCTTGGTTGATGTAGATTCCAGAATCCGTTTGCTTCACCTGCAATCCCAAGAAATAAGTTAGTTCCCCAACCATACTCATTTCAAACATGGCCTTCATTTCATCTGCAAAAGATTGAGCAAGAGAGTCATTAGTAGCACCAAAAACAATATCATCAACATAAATTTGAGCAACTACAAAATGATTCTTATCCTTTCGTATAAACAAAGTGGTGTCAGCAAAACCTCTCTTAAAGCCATGGTCTGTGAGATATGCAGTTAATCTATCATACCAAGCCCGTGGAGCTTGTTTCAATCCATAGAGAGCTCTCTTCAACTTGTAGACATCATTCGGCCTGTGAGGATCAACAAAACCTTTCGGTTGTTCAACATATACCTCTTCTTGTAACATGCCATTTAAGAAAGCACTCTTGACATCCATTTGATACAACTTGAAGTTCATATGACTTGCTATGGCCAACAGAATTCGAATGGATTCTCTTAAAGCCATGGTCTGTGAGATATGCAGTTAATCTATCATACCAAGCCCGTGGAGCTTGTTTCAATCCATAGAGAGCTCTCTTCAACTTGTAGACATCATTCGGCCTGTGAGGATCAACAAAACCTTTCGGTTGTTCAACATATACCTCTTCTTGTAACATGCCATTTAAGAAAGCACTCTTGACATCCATTTGATACAACTTGAAGTTCATATGACTTGCTATGGCCAACAGAATTCGAATGGATTCCAATCTTGCTACTGGTGCAAAAGTCTCATCAAAATCAATTCCTTCTACTTGTGTGTATCCTTGAGCAACAAGCCTAGATTTATTTCTGATAACAGTTCCATGTTCATCTGACTTGTTCTTGAAGATCCACTTAGTTCCAATAACATTGACTCCCTCTGGTCTAGGAACTAATTCCCACACATCATTTCGAACAAACTGATGAAGTTCTTCATGCATAGAATTTACCCAATTAGCATCTTGTAGAGCTTCATCCACCTTTTTCGGTTCGAATTGGGATAGATAGCATGAGTGAGTAATAACATTTAATGCCTTGGATCTCAATCTCATGTTATCATTCAAACTTCCCAAAATATTAGTAGCAGGATGATTCAACCTAACTCTTGATAATGGACCTTTGACCAATGAAGTAGTGGTACCTTTCTGATCTGATGGACTCTGAAACTCTCTCTGTTCTTGTTGAGCTCCATGAACTGGTGTTGAAGGTTCTGAACTTGATGGCACAGAAGCTGTATCATTCAATACCATTAACTCTTCCTCTGTATGCTTTCCCACATAGTTTTCAGGTAGAGAATCATCAACTTCCATAATCTTTTCTTGAACTTGAGGTGCAGGTTCTGAATGACCTTCTGAGTTTAATTCATCATTGATCACTACATTTGAAGATTCCATGACTGTTTTAGTTCTCAGATTGTATACTCTGTATGCTCTGCTGGTGGAAGAGTATCCTAGAAAATAACCTTTATCAGTCTTAGCATCAAACTTTTCCAGGTTCTCCCTATCACGCAAAATGTAACAGTCACTGCCAAATATCCTGAAGTATTTGACTACAGGCTTCTTTCCTCTCCAGAGTTCATAGGGAGTTTGCTTGGAATTCGATCTGAAATATACCCGATTGAGAGTGTGACATGCAGTATTAACAGCTTCTCCCCAAAAAGATTTAGGCATCTTCTTATTATGAAGCATGACACGGGCCATTTCTTGTACAACTCTATTTTTCCTTTCCACGATTCCATTTTGTTGTGGTGTTTTAGGTGAAGAGAATTTCTGATGGGAGCCTTGATTATTGCAAAATGTAGCCAGTTTTGTGTTCTCAAACTCCTTTCCATGGTCACTTCTTATTCTGGCTATCACAGTTCCTTTTTCTACTTGCAATTTCTTGCACAGATGAATCATTTTTTCAAGAGCCTCAGCTTTATCTTTCAACAGTACAACCCATGTGAATCTGGTAAAGTCATCCACAACAACTAGAATGTACTTCTTTCCACCTAAACTCTGAACTCTGGCAGGACCCATGAGATCAATGTGTAGCAACTCCAAAGGTCTCGTAGTTTGAACATCAGCTACAGACGGATGTTTGGACTTCACTTGTTTACCCATCTGACATGGTCCACAGATACATTTTTCAATCTTCTCAAACTTGGGCAACCCAATTACTGCATCACATTTTGAAATCTTCTCTAATTGCTTGAGGCTAGCATGTCCCAACCTTTGCTGCCATAAGTCAACTTGATTGATCTTAGCACTGAAACATTTGTTGCTTATACTTGGGGTGATACCATAGCAGTTATCAGCTGTCCTCACACCAACACACATACAGTCACCTCCTTCATCAAGTATTTCACATTCTTGTTTGGTGAAGAACACATTCAGTCCATTGTCACAAATCTGGCTTATGCTGAGTAAGTTTGCCTTCAATCCATCAACATACCACACATCTTCAAAAACTGGTAGTCCTGGAATATCCACAGTACCAATGCCTCTGATCACAGATTTACTTCCATCTCCAAAGGTAACTGTTCCAATCTTTCCTTCGAAGAGTGTCTTGAACAAGGCTTTTTTTCCTGTCATGTGCCTGGAACAACCACTATCCAAATACCAAAGACAAGAATCATGTGCCTTTAAGGCGGTTAAAGCAGTATAGCACATGTAATTATTATCATATGTGATAGTAACAAGACACTCAAGAAAAATTTTAACAAAGATGGTAAAGGACAAGCACACTAAGTAGATAATGTGACAAACTAAAGAGAAGATTTTAGAGAAATCCATAAAAACAGGGGTCAAGGATCAGCTCAAAAGATCAAAGGATCAAACACAAAAGCTACCCGCTCTGATACCAGTTGTCAGTTCGTTTAGACCCCTTAAACCCAACAGATTAACCTAGAGAATTAGCCAAGTGATTAACTTAGGTAATTTAATTAAATCTAGGTTAACACAAATAAGCAAAAACAATAAAGCAGCGGAAATTAAAAAACACAAAGATCTGATGACCCAGGAAAACCAAACCGGTAAAAAACCTGGGGAGGATTTAACCTAGCTATCCTCAAGGTAAACTGAATCCACTATGAAAGAATCGAAGTTTACACAATAAGACTTAGACCACTAACATCCTATTGCTACCCAAGTGTAGGAAACTTACTACCATGACCCCATGATAGCTCCGAGATCCACGGACTCCTTCTTTCTTTGAATTCTTCAGCAAATCACAAGCGCACCTGCTTGTATATCTTTATGCTCTTTTGATTCTGCAACTGTAATGATTTACACAACTCTTGACATGAATCTCAAGTTTGTAAACCCTAAGTGTATGTGAAGGTAAACACCTCTAGATCTCACAATGAGATTCACAAACACAGCATTCTAAACACTAAAAACGTGGCTAGGGTTTTCCCTTTTATACTTAGGGCAAAACATAAAACCCTATACATTAAATGGACTTGGGCTGAGTTGGAATTTTCTGCAGAAAAACGATCTGCCCGATTTTCGATCGATCGAGTCTAATTCTCGATCGATCGAGTTAGGCAGAAAGTGAACAGTTACTTCTGCAGTAAACTCGATTCCAACTTTACATAAAATCCCATACTTTGAGCAAAGTCTAACACAAGACTAAATATTGTTTTGATCATGGTTTGCCAACATACAAATTGAAGTTCTAATACATTACTTCTTAATTCTTAGAACGTAACAAGAACAAATGGAGAATTATAAGAAACATGCCATCTTTTCCATTCCATATCCAAATACTTATTGTATTTGCTACTATGGCTCTTCATAATTTTGTTAGACTAAATGATAGGGATGATAGGGGCTTCATACACGCCAATCGAGATTCAATTTCTAGAGGAGAACATAATAATGAAGCAAGTAGCAGTTATGAGCAGAACTCAGGATCTTTAACAGACCCTGAGATGGTGGTTCTTCGTGATTCTATTGCTAATTCTATTTGGGGGGATAATAATTAGTAGTTGTCTTTTTTCTTGGATGGTAATATCATGCAGTACAATTTAAACTTGGGTTATTAGTATGTTTTTTATTATCTTTTTACATTTTTATGTAGTACAATTTAAACTTGGATTATTGGTGTGTATTTTATCATCTTTTTACATTTTTATTTTGTGCTTCATGATGATGAAATTATTTAAATTTAATTAATATTGATAAGAAGTCATTAACGGTAATAACAAATAATTATGATACTAAAAAGAAAAATGCCCAAACATTATTAAAATAATACGAATAATATATATATTTATTATTATTATTATTATTATTATTATTATTATTAATTAGTTTTTTTATTAAGTATATGAAATAGTTGATTTAAATATGAAATAAACTCCCTTATATATACATTGTCCTTTTTAGTAATTTATCCCTCAAACTGCCACTTTTATAAGTGCTAGCCAAACACTCAGTTTTTTCAAAAAACATTTTTTAACAGCTTTTACCAAGCACTCAACTTTTTCAAAAAGCACTTTTTCATTATGCACTTTTTGAAAACTCCACTTTTTCAAAAAGTCTAGTTTCAAAAAGTTGAACCAAACTCACCCTTAATTGATTAATTAGCCAAGTTTATTAATCAACCCAATTAACATGCAAATGCGTGGTAACACAAACAAATCACCAATTAAACTAAGTATGCAGCGGAAAATAAATTGACACGGTGATTTGTTTACGAATGGGGAAAACCTACACGGCAAAAACCCCACCAGGTGATTTTAAGGTTACCACTCCCGAGAATTCACTATTATCACAACAAGCGGTTACAAGTAAATAAATCTCAGTATCTTATACCAACCTACAGTTGAACTCTTACCCCAATACCCAATTGGACTTGTTATGTAGGGATAATCTCTCCTTGTAATGCACGGCTCCTAGTACGTGACTAACTAATCTGATGAGTGGATCCTAGTATGCAGCTTACTTCTTTGCACGAATCCCAGTACGTGACTTACTCATCATCTTGAGGAAGAAGAATTTTGGCTGCAAAGTTCTTCACTTCATCAACAATGAAGATTAAGAAGCACTTGGTTACAAAACCCTAAGGTGCAAAGACACAATAGCTTCTTTCAAAGAGAATAAGGCATCGGTCATCTTATGTGTTAACATGGGCCGAAAATTAGATCCGAAAATTCTGATTTTGCAATTCTCGATAGATAGCTATCTATCCACATCTGTCGAGACCTTGATAGATAGCTATTTGTCGGTAATTGTCGAGCTATCTGTCCAGATAGCTATAGATACCTCATAATGATTTTCCTTTCTTCCTTTAGGTATGTGCTTATGCATGGAGTGCAACTGGTTCTCTTCTTGCATCAGGGTAAATATTTCCTTGTTGAATGACATACTTCTTGTGTGATGGTTCATCATGTGTATCTATAACTTATTTTAAACATCTTATGTATATTCTGTTACATGCATCTTTCATGTCAACTAATTTGATGTGTTTTCATATTGTGATCCTTTTTTGTTATTGCTGCATTACAGACTTCCTACATCTTAGTCCTTTTGCGTAGTGAATTACAGGTTCCACATTGGATATGATCTTCCAATTGAAGCAAAATCATTATGAAGGGTTACTGCGAATTGCTTTATTTTTTACTGGAGCAAATTGGGTTTTCTAAGGATTTCTTGTGTGTTTATATCAGCTTCTGCATTAAGTCATATTACTGCAGATCATTATATTATTCAGAAGTAGACTTTAGTATAGAAATACAGTTGAATGCAACATTAATTTTGAATGAAATGATCATCTGTTTTGATTTGGCAACTAAGAGTTATAACATATTGCATGTGTTAATTTCATTGTAATTCCTGGAATTTCAGATCAGTTTTTGTTATGGTATGGTAACATTATCTATTGTTGTGAATTTTAATAGTTTTTGGCTGTATGCCTGATAAAACTTCTAGATTCGGAGATTCAACCGCTCGTATATTGACAATAGTGGATGGTAGCTTGAGATATACTTCTAATGGTTCTTTGAACGTGCTGGTGTTGAAACATGTTAAGGGTAGAACAAATGAGAAGAGTAAAGATGTCACCACACTTGATTGGAATGTGAGTTTTATCTCACTATTCTGACTTAAGTTCATAATAGCTGCTAATTATGCCCTAGCTGAACCCACACTATCATTTAGTTATACTATCAAATATATTCTCAAAGTTTGCATGTCATAAGCATGTTCTTTTTTTAAAGCTTAGCTTTCAACTTGTTGGCTTTTATTATTCTGTACAATATGGTGCTTTATTTTTAGGTTTGATACTTGGTTTGGATTGGAATTATCTCCTGAGAGCCTTGCTTCTGAAGCTTAGAATGAAATAGTCCAATGCTAGAAGAGTGCCTAACTGCCAAGAATTTAGCATGGTCCATGTTGATTTCATGTATATGGAAATGATTTTAATTATAAAAACTTAATATAGTCATTTCATTATCTGATACATATTATTCATTTTGCACTTTTCATTGGAAGTGTTTTGGCTCAACAACAATAATAGAACCAATGTTATTGTCTCACCATTCTAGATTGTATTATCTGTTTGAAATCATGCTACGACAGTAATTTCAAAGATTCAGTGCTAACTGTATCAATCAGGCAGGAAAGGACACCCAAAAAGATAATAGAGGTGGCACCTTTCTTACACACAGCATGAGTTAGTAACATCGTAGGTATTTGGTATTCCACATCAATGTGGAGAGGGAATAGTTCCCTCCTTTGTGTGAATGATAAGAATGTGCATTTGTACATAGCAGTACTGATTCTTTTTTTCATATCATATATAAATGGGATCTGATTCTTTTTTTCTTTTTGTTTGTTAGAAAATATTGGATTCAATAATAAATAAAATCAGATTGAAGCAAATAAATATTCTTTGTAACTATGAGACAGAATGAACTGATCATAGTTGCACGACAATTGTTGCCAAGCCTTATTAAGTTCAAAACAAAGTGGGTAAGTGTGTGTACTTGTGTGTTAATGAACTATTCATGTCTATAGTTTAAATTGATACAGTAATTTATATGCATCATTTATTTGTTTTTTCAAAAATATGTTACATTTTGAAAATCACAAGTCAATATGGACTTCATTGTATGGTAATTTTTCAATCAAACACCTCAACCATTTAACAAGTGCATGATTAATTAGTTTGTCTATTTCCTTGTAGTTCTTAATGCAAGGAAAAGTTGGTGGCTATGCATCAGTCTTTGAGAAGTACCAGGAGAAGGCAAAATCCTTTATGTGAGACCCTTTAAACCTTATTTTTAAAATCAATGCCAATAGTATGCTTCTATTAGGGGATCTAAACCATACAATCAGTGTGCTAAACATCATTTCCCCACCATTTTAGCATTGAATGTTTGCCCTGAGTATAGAGTTATTGCAATTTATATTCTTCAGTGATAGCATTTCTAAAAATTTTAATGTGGTTTTTGTTTAGGTGGCTTCAGACTGAGCTCGCAAGAGATATGGGTTATGCTGCTGCAAGATTTGGACATGTAATGTTTCCTGAAAAGGTTTATGAACCAACCTTAGAATGTGCTGAGCTCTTGCTTGAAGGTGTGGGGAAAGGTTAGTATTTCTTTTCTTCTTTTTAGCCAAATAAGATTTTTTTTGTTGTTGAAATTATTACTTCACATTTTTTTTTTGATAGACACTTCCAGATACTTTAAGTTGTCTATAATGTTATCAGTTGAATCCATATTTTAGTAAATGACTGTCCTCAAATATACTGTCCTCTTTAGTTCAAGGGTTGGCCAGAGATTGGTCAATGAAAGATAATGCTGATGGTGGGAAAGGGGTTACATATTGAGAAGAACCTGTTTTTCTCATTTATTTTCTTTTCTTATGTTATGTTCTACTGCTTATTTGTTTGCTATATATAAATAATGATTGGGCTGTTTCGCCATGCAGGTTGGGCTTCCCGAACATACTTTTCAGATAATGGATCTACAGCAATTGAAATTGCTCTGAAGATGGCATTTCATAAATTCTCCTATGATCATGGAATCCTTTCAGATGTTCACAAGGAGAATACAGCTAGCCGAAGGGAGCTTATGGTGGGCCTCACTAATTCTGTTTTCATTGATTACTTATAGTTTACATATTCTGTGATAAAGTATTTTTTTAAGAGACATACTCTCTGATGGAACAGTGCTGTAATTCTTTTCAATTGTTATAGGAGAATTTTCTGTTAATATTCAAATCGATACGCTGGTAACTAAGGCAGCTAAATTATTTCGCAGGTCTTAGCTCTTTAAGGATCCTATCATGGTGATACTTTGGGTGCTATGGAAGCACAAGCGCCATCTTCTTACATAGGCTTTCTCCAGCAACCGTGGTATGAACACGTTTAGATACAAGCATGTATGAAAAAGTTCCAAATATATTGTGTAGTTGTTAGCTTGGAAGGCAAAACAATGACACCTATGATTTGTAAAGTAGCTTGGGTAGCTCCATTATATATTTAATAGGAGTTGATAGATTATGATTGAGTGATTTGTTCACAACCATGCTACTATCATTGTGTTTGTACAGATATAATATTTGTACTTTTCATTTAGGTTGAATAAAACTTTGATTTATAAAAAAAACAAAGATCATATTCGCTTTCAAGCAAATCCTCGTCCAATTGTGAATTTGTGTGTGTATATATATATTGTGCATGATTGTGGTTTTTTTTTTAAATAAAATAAAATCTTATTTTGAGGGTCAAGAGACCCTTTAAATAACTTTATTTATCAAGGGTTGTAAATATAAATCTTTTAAACCTTGGTAATAGGTTATTTAAGGGTCGCTTGACCCTTAAAATAAGATTAGAGCACTTGTTTTAAGGGTCACGAAGGCCTTCAAAATATCTTTTTCGACGGTATATGTTTCGAATGTTATCAAGGTCAATTGGACTCTTGAAATAAATTTTTTCAAGGTTTTTTAATACTTTTTTCAAGGGTTTTGACCCTCGAAAAAAATCAACTTTGTTGTAGTGATATACCCTCCATTATAGCTTTCTGTTCTAAGCTTAAGTTTGATAATCTAAGAGTTCAGGTAGGTTTTTGCCTTTGTCATATAAAGTTCAATCAACCATATTCCCATAGATTTCAACTAGGGTTTTTGAATTTGGAAACTAAATAAATACCAAAAATTTCATTGTGGATGATATTGGAAACTTGAGAATTATCTTATGTCAACTGTGGTACCACATATAGTAAGTGTTAGGATTGGTGCCCTTAAATCGTATTGTATGATGCTATATATGTTATTATGTATGACATTATGTATGACTTAATGTTGTAATTAATAAAGCTATTTTATTATTATCTAAAATAATGGTAACATGAATATTTGGACATTATCATATAGTCCATGAGATGCAAAGTATGTGATTTATGTGATTTAGTTATAGAAGATATAAGTCACAAGTTCTTTGTAAACTCAGAATTTTAGTTCGTAGTCGGTGATGAAATTAGGCATTTCATCAGCGAAGACTATAATATATCAACTAAGATGATTTATCTTGATCATGGGAGTGGAGACTTCTAATTGATATACTGATATGTTTTAAGAGTTAAGAAATATTGATCTGGACCGCTGTGAGATTTATTATTCTCCTAACGACTGTCAAATGAATAATAAATCTCACGACTTCTATTTACATGAACACTTAATCTTGAGAGAATAATGGATCTAATCATGAAGTGTAGGTTTCTTTGATATATCAGGAGTGAGATCTAAAGTAACGGTCAAAGCCTCAGTATGTTGGGCAGCCATATTTAGTGTTGATGGAATATATATTCTCAAGATGGAATTCATAGTCTCTCAACGGAGATACAAAATATTCCCTTGAGATAAGTTTAATGGGTTCAGTTATTTAGAGAATTAGGCTTAACCACTTTGGTAAGAAATTACAAAAGTATATATTTATGAGATTGAATTTCATAAATATATGATGAATAACTTTAAAGGATTAAATCGGATACTCAAGAATTAAGATGTAGTAATTCACAAAGTGGCAGTCTACATTAATGACTTTGTATTACTACGAATATTTTATGTAGGGGTTGCATGTACAATAAAATCTTGGGATATAATTTAATTAATAAGGCCTAGAGTGCAATTATATTTATATAGTGGCACTAAATATAATTAATGGTAACTTTGGACTTGTCAAGAGTTAACAGAAAAGCCCAAGGCCCATTGGAGCTAGAGTCTTATTTGTTTCCTTTTGGTCCCACTCCAAGCCACATACTAAAGCCCAATTGGAAAGATCCAAAAGACAAGCCCAATTAGATAATCAGTTATAAGGAGAGAAACATACAGAATTTTGTAAGAACATGAAATGGTATGTATGTGAGTGTTGGACACTCTCTCATTCTCCCTTGAACAAATTCATAGAAACTGATTGAGAGACCACACTTCTTGTGCGTTAGTGGAATTGGAGTGAAGATTAAAAGTGTTCTCAAGTACTTCTAATCTTTGTTTTTGAAATTCACCACATCAAGGTACACACTCTTATTCTTGAATTCTGAAATTTACATAGTACATGTTATCAATTGTGAATGAAGTAGATCCGTTAATTTTCCGCTGCGTATGTTTTGTATGCGATACAAACATGTATTTTTCCAACAGTAAGATGCTACATATGAATGTTCAATCTACTGTTATTGATATTTAATGAAATTTCCTACTTTCAATTTGCCACAAAACAATTTTATATCCCATAAACTCAGTTTCCCATTTTTTGCCTTAGTAATATTTTCTTGTCATTCTATTCTATTTATATGCACTTATCAAGTAATCATAATTTGTATACACGATGTTCCTCTAGTCCAACAATCTCCAGCTTGTTGGGCTTTGTGGAGCCTAGTTGTGTTTGATCCGGTTGACGACCTGACCCGACCCGACCCGACCCAAAATAATGTTGCGTGGTTTTTTAATGGGAGATTTTTTTAGGCTTAGTCCATGGAGCGGAGGTTGTGAATCCTGTGCACAAGATATAGAAATCGCTATTTTGGTGATTAGAGTTTTGTGTGGTTGTTTATGAAATAGTGAAAAAACTGTATGGCCGCACTTTGTATTTTTCCTTGATAATAGTGAAATCCCTGTAACTCTGTAGACATAGACAAATTGCAAAACCACGTAAATATTGTCTTGTGCATGTGATTTTTTTTTTCTTTGGCATGTGTTTTCTCAATTTTTGTTTCTCATAGGTTAGGAATTTCGTGTTAACTCCCTACAATTTGTATCAGAGCCTAAGGTTAGGTTTGAGTAGGAGCAATGGTAGAGGAAGCAGGAAAGGTGTCTAGAATAGAAAAGTTCGATGACACAGACTTTGGATTCTAGAGGATGCAAATCGAGGATTATCTATATGGGAAGAAGTTGCATCTACCGCTTCTATGAGAAAAACCTGGAACTATGAAGGATAAGGAATGGGCTCTTCTTGACATACAGGTACTAGGAGTTATTAGGTGAACTATGTCTAGGTTTGTTGCCCACAATGTTGTAAAGGAGAAGACCACAGCAAATCTGATAAAGGCTTTTTCTAGTATGTATCAAAAGCTGTCAGCAAATAACAAGGTGCATCTGATGAAGAAACTATTCAATCTGAAGATGGCAGAGAACGCATTAGTAGAACAACATTTGAACGAATTCAACACTATTACAAATCAATTGTTGTCTGTAGAAATTAATTTTGATGATGAGATCTGTGCACTGATCGTTTTGGCTTCTTTGCCAAATAGTTGGGAGGCAATGAGGATGGCAGTAAGCAGTTTTACAGGAAAAGAAAAGCTGACGTACAATGACATATGAGATTTGATTATGGTTGAGGAGATTCGCAGAAGATATGCAGGTGAAACCTCAGGATCTGGTTCTGCCCTAAACCTTGAGACAAGAGGCAGATGTAATGATAAAAATTCAAATCGGGGTAGATCAAAATCTAGAAATTCTAATCGGAATAGAAAGTAAATCTAGATTAGGCCAACAAGTACAATGTTGGAACTGTGGGAAAATAGGCCACTTTAGGAGGCAATGTAAAAGTCCTAAAAAGAAGAATGAAGATGATTCTGCTAATGTTGTAACAGAAGAGGTACAGGATGCATTACTTCTTGCAGTAGACGGTCCACTTGATGATTAGGTTTTGGACTCAAGAGCTTCGTTTCATACCACTCCACACCGAGAAATCATACAGAATTATGTTGCAGGTGATTTGGTAAGGTGTATTTTGTTGATGGTATTGCCTTGGATGTTGTGGGTATGGGAGACATTCGGATATTGTTGCCCAATGGGTCTGTTTGGTTACTGGAGAAGGTTCAACATATTCTTGACTTGAGAAAGAATCTGATTTCTATTAGACAACTTGATGATGAAGGGTATGCAATACTATTTGTTGGTGGTACTTGGAAGGTTACAAAGGGAGCTAAAGTATTGGCTCATGGAAAGAAGACTGGTACTCTATATATGACCTCAAGTCCAAGAGACACAATTGTAGTTGCTGAAGCAAGTACTGATACAAGCCTATGGTACTGCAGACTTGGTCACATGAGTGACAAGGGGATGAAGATGCTGCTTTCAAGAGGAAAACTACCAAAATTGTAGTCCATTGATTTTGACATGTGTGAAAGCTGCATCTTAGGAAAGCAGAAAAATGTGAGCTTTTTGAAAACTGGCAGGACACCGAAGGTTGAAAAATTAGAGTTAGTACACACTGATTTGTGGGGACGTTTTCCAGTTGCATCACTTGGAGGTTCAAGGTACTACATCACTTTCATTGATGACTCAAGAAGAAAGATATGAGTTTATTTTCTGAAAAAAGTTAAATTTGATGTATTTGAAACTTTTAAGAAGTAGAAGGCCATGGTTGAGACATAAACAGGTTTGAAAGTAAAATGTTTGAGGTCAGATAATGGAGGAGAGTACATAGATGGAGGGTTTAGTGAGTATTGTGCTGCATAAGGAATTAGGATGGAGAAGACCATTCCTGGGACACCATAGTAGATTGGTGTGGCTAAGCGCATGAACAGAACGCTCAATGAGTGTGCTAGGAGTATGTGGTTGCATGCTGGACAACCAAAAACTTTCTGGACTAATGCTGTTAGCACTGTAGCTTACCTAATAAATCGAAGACCATTAGTTCCCATGGAGTTCAGACTTCTTGAGGAGGTTTGGAGCGATAAAGAGGTAAAGTTTTCCAATTTAAAAGTTTTTGGTTGTGTTTCTTATGTTTATACTGATTCTGATGCTCGTAGTAAACTTGATGCAAAGTCTAAAATATGTTTTTTCATTGGCTATCGTGATGAGAAATTTGGCTATAGGTTTTGGGATGAACAAAACAGGAAAATCATCATAAGTAGAAATGTGATATTTAATGAACAAGTTATGTATAAGGACAAGTCAACTGTAATGCCAAATGTTACAAAGATAGATCAAAATAAATCTGAGTTTGTCAACTTAGATGAATTAACTAAAAGTATTGTCCAGAAAATGGGTGAAGAAGATGAGGAGAATGTAGATTCACAGGTAGATTAGAGTAAAACTATAGCTGAAGTCTGCAGATCTTCCAGGACCATCAGACCTCCATAGCGTTATTCACCCGCTCTAAATTATGATGAAGCCTTGCATAGTGTTATGATGAAGCCTTGCAAGATGAGAATTTAAGCAAGTGGGAGTTTGCCATGAAGGATGAGATGAATTCCTTGTTGGGGAATTAGACATGGGAACTAACTAAATTGTTAGTAGGAAAGAAGGCTTTGCACAACAAGTGGGTATACGGAATAAAGAATGAGCATGATGGTAGCAACGTTACAAGGCCAGATTTGTTGTTAAAGGGTTCCAGCAGAAGAAGGGCATTGACTACTCAGATATGTTCTCTAGTTGTGAAGATGTCAACAATTAGATTAGTATTAGGAATGGAGGCAGCAGAAAACTTACATCTTGAGCAATTAGATGTGAAGATGTCATTCCTTCGTGGTGACTTGGAGGAAGACATTTACATGATTTAGCCAGAAGGGTTCATTGTTCAGGGATAAGAGAATCTAGTCTGCAAATTGAGAAAGAGCTTGTCAGGCCTAAAACAAGCTCCTAGACAGTTGTACAAGAAATTTGATAGTTTTATGCATAGAATTGGGTTCAAGAGATGTAAAGATGATCACTATTGCTATGTTAAGTCTTTTGACAATTCTACATCATTTTACTGTTGTATGTGGATGATATGCTTATTGTAGGGTTTACCATTGAGGAGATTAATAATCTGAAGAAGCAATTGTCAAAATAGTTTTCAAAGAAGGATTTGGGAGTTGCAAAGCAAATCCTTGGTATGAGAATCATTAGAGACAATGCTAATGGTATATTGAAACTTTCACAGTCAGAGTATGTGAAGAAAGTTCTTAGTAGATTTAACATGAATAAAGCTAAACTAGTGAGCACACCTTTGGGTAGTCATTTTAAACTAAGCAAAGAACAGTCACCGAAGATAGAAGAAAAAAGAGACCATATGAGCAAGGTGCCCCATATCTTAGCTATTGTCAGCTTGATGTATGCTATGGCGTGTACAAGGACAGACATTGCACATGTAGTGGGAGTTGTGAGCAGATACATGAGTAGGCCAGGAAAGTAGCATTGGGAGGCAATCAAGTGGATTTTGAGATATTTGAGAGGTTCATCAAATACATTCCTTTGCTTTACAGGTGCAAGTTTGAAATTGCAGGGTTATGTCGATGTTGATTTCACTGGTGAAAATGATTGTAGAAAGAGTACTACTGGGTTTGCATTTACTCTGGGTGGTACAGCTATATCTTGGGCTTTAAATTTACAAAAGATTGTTACTTTGTCCATTACAAAAGCCGAGTATGTTGCAGCAACTGAAGCTAAAAAGGAGATGATTTGGCTACATGGGTTCTTAGATGAATTGGATAAGAAGCAAGAGATGGGCATTCTACATAGTGACAGTCAGAGTGCAATTTTTCTTGCTAAAAATTCATTTTGCAGCCCATTGTGAATCCTGTGCGCAGGATATAGAAACCGCTGTTTTGGTGATTAGGGTTTTGTGTGGTTGTTTTTGAGAGAGTGAAAAAATTGTACGGCCGCACTTTGTATTTTTCTCTGATAATAGTAAAATCTTTGCAACTTCGTGGATGTAAGCAAATTGCTGAACCACGTAAATACTGTCTTGTGCGTGTGATTTTTTTTCTTTGGCGTGTGTTTTCTCTATTTTTGTTTCTCACAGGTTGGGAATTTCGTGTTAATTCCCTACACAGCTCTCCAAAAATCATCAGCTACATTCAATCAACCAGCCAGCTTATAAGTTTTATCTTGGTGTTCTCAGATTTTTTGTGTACAAAGAACTACATTTAAACAACCACACTTTTTGCAAGTGTTGAAGGATATTTTTAAACACTTTATAACCTTGTTTATGATATTAGCTTAATTTGAGCGGTTGTTTTATTCAAAGGACCACATATTTTTTTGTTAATCTTACAATGATGGTTATAAACAATGTTATGTATTTGACAATATATTTCTATGTTAATATCATGTTAGTTTGGAGACATTTGAGTTGTTGTTAATTAGTTACATATGTGGTTGATAAAAGTATTATAGGTTCTTTGTAACAGGTGTGAATAGTGTATCAGCAAATAGTGGTTTTCAAACCTGGGGAAAAAAAAAAACCCTATAACGGCGGTCAAAAGCGCTGCTAAAGGTGCAAAAGTTATGTTTTAAATGAAGACCTATAGCGGCACTTCTCGCCTGCCGCTAAAGGTTTACCTTTATAGTGGTGGTCACACCCGTTGCTACAAGGTGCATATGTTTTATATTAAATGAAGACCTATAGTGGCGCCTCTCGCCTGCCACTAAAGGTTGTCACATATAGCGGTGTTCCTAGCCGCCGCTACAAGTGCAAGAATACCATTTTAATTAAAGACCTATAGCGGCGCTATATGCCCGCAAAGGTGGAAACCTATATCGGTGTACACAAACCGCCGCTAAAACTTGATTTCTCCGAATTCTAACTGCATATGGCGGCGGTTTATTGCCCGCCGCAATAAACCAAAGCCACCGCTACAAGGTGAGCATATAGTGGCACTTTTTGGTACCGTCGCAATATACCTACAGTGGCATTGCAACAATGACAGGATGAAGTGTCACAAATGTATATGCATCTCCCCCTACAAATGTGCACGAGAAATAGAATTTCTCCCCCTAAGAATGTGCACAATATGTTAAGATATGTGTCCTTAAATCCTATTGTATGATGCTATGTATGATATTATGTATGACTTAATGTTATGATTAATAAAGTTGTTTTATTATTATCTAAAATAATGGTAACATGAATATTTGGACATTATCGTATAGTCCATGAGATGCATAGTATGTGATTTATGTGATTTAGTCATGGAAGATATAGATCACAAGTTCTTTGTAAACTTAGAATTATAGTTCGTAATTGGTGATGAAATTGGGCATTTCATCTGCGAAGACTATAACACATCAACTAAGATGATTTGTCTTGATAATGGAAGTGGAGACTTCTAGTTGATATGCTGATATGTTTTAAGAGTTAAGACATATTGAAATGGACCGCTGTGAGATTTATTATTCTTCTAACGACTGTCAAATGAATAATAAATCTCACGACTTCTATTTGCATGAACTCTTAATCTTGAGAGAATAATGGACTTGATCATGAGATGTAGGTTGCTTTGATATATCAGAAGTGAGATCTAAAGTCACGATCAAAATCTCAGTATGTTGGGCAGCCACATTTAGTGTTGATAGAACATATATCTCAAGATGAAATTCATAATCTCTTAATGGAGATATAAAATATTCCCTTGAGATAAGTTTAATGGGTTTGGTTACTCAGAGTGTTGGGCCTAACCACCTTAATAAAAATATACTAAAGTATATATTTATTGAATTGGATTTCATAAATATATGATGAATAACTTTAAAGGATTAAACTGGGTACTCAAGGATTAAGATGTAGTAATTTTCAAAGTGACAGTTTACATTCATGACTTTGTATTACTACAAATATTTTATAAAAAGGTTGCATGTATAATAAAGTCTTGGGATATAATTTATTAATAAGGCCTAGAGTGCAATTATATTTATAAAGTGGTATTAAATATAATTAATGGTAACTTTGGGCTTGTCAAGAGTTGATAGAAAAGCCCAAGGCCCATTGGAGCTAGTGTCTTATTGGTCCCTTTTGGTCCCACTCCAAGCCACACACTAAACCCCAATTGGAAAGGCCCAATAGGCCGGCCCAATTAGATATTCAGTTAGTTATAAAAGAGAGAAACATACAGAATCTTTTATAAGAGAAAAAGTGACATCATTGTGAAGTGGTGTGTATGTGCGAGTGAAGCCACTCAATTATTCTCCCTTAGAAACTGATTGAGAGGCTACACTTCTTGGGTATAAAGTGGAATTGGAGTGAAGATTAAAAGTATTCCCAAGTACTTCGAATCTTTTGTTTTGAATTTCACCGCACCAAGATATGCAATTTCGTTCTTAAATTCAGAAATTTACATGGCGCATGTTATCAATCATGAGTGAAATAGATCCTATTTTGTTGCTTCCGTTGCGCGTTTTGTATGAGATACAAAACCAGTTTTTCCAACAATTGGTATCAGAGCCAGGTTTTCATATCATGATTGTATAACATGTGATTGAATTTTAGAATTTAAGAAAACCGTTATCTTTGTGATTCAATTTTCTTTTTACAAATCGGCTGTTAGAAATGAATTGTATCTCATCATACACGGCTTTTCTATTAAACCGTGTCTTATATATTGTCTGGATATGGATATATGAATCTAATTATAATAACCATCATGTGCGTGTGGTAGTTATTGCAATGGAGGGTAGTAAACATGGCTATTACAAGACTTTTGGTTTATATATATAAAGCACTAGGAACGAAACCTGGAATTGGTATCATCCATGTCTTGTAATACTAAAGTTGTATTGCATGTTTGATGATATTCACTGTAACTGCCATGTGCGATTCTTTGCACCGCTTGGAATTTGAACTTATATATATATATAATATACCATGATCAGGTCTGTGCAAGGCTTGCATGATATGGGTATGGCATGTAGTTATTGATATAAATTTGTATATAAGGCTTGCACCAAGTGGTGTGGTAATTGTAATATATATATATATATATATATATATATATATATTATATCTTGTATCTATTACAATTATTTATATCTTGCATATATATGGGTTTGGTTTTATATTTATATATATATATATATATATTAACGCTAGGATTAAAGTATTTGTTTAATGAAATTTATTCCTAATGAGATTAGGATTATGTTTTTTTTCAAGGTTTCTAGCGTTATTATAGTTCTTGATCTTAAAAACCTTTAATTTAAAATATCTAGTGGGAGATGGATACAAGGGTTGGATCTCATGGCCTCCATTATCGGTTTACAGTAATGTGGGTAAACACCTCGTCTTGGCGTATATGCCTTGCAATCCCAAAGGAGGGTGTTTACTTCATAGTACTACAAGATTGAACTAACCCGTTTAAAGTAGTGTGAACAAGCACCTCGTCTTAGCGTATATGTCTTGCGATCCCAAAGGAGGGTGTTTTGTTCCATGGTACTACAAGTTTAAACACTATAAAGGGAGATGAAATGTGGCTACACATGATTCTAGATAATGGTGTACACTAGACTAAGTATAATGTTAACCTCTCGAAGGAGCTATGTCATTGTTACTTAGAGACTAAAGGCAATACGGCATATTATTAATGTTTGATAAGAGTTATCATGATAGCATTAATAATGAGAATATTTCTCAACCAATTAATGTGTTTATAATAAACTTGTTACCAGGGAATTATAGACATGGATTGGGTTGTCGTTGCATATATTATTGTATGGTTTTATTAAGGTTCCATATTATATGCTTATATGCTAAATTGATAATATCCAGTTTACTTATTATATACATGTTTAATATTTTCAGATTTAAATCATGGCATCATTTAACCCACTTGTTGCTATTCTTAATCAAAACAAACTGATTGGATCTAACTATGTTGACTGGAAAAGAAACTTGGACATTGTTCTTACTACTGAAGAGCACAAATATGTGCTTACTCAATCATGTCCTAACTTTCCATCATTAGATGCTCCTCTTGAGGAAAAACAGCAATATGATCGTTAGTAGAAATTTAATGAGATGGCCAAGTGTTATATCCTAGCATCTATTTCAAATGTTCTACATCATCAAATGTAGGATGTAGAACTAGTTTCGGACATTATGCTAAGTCTGAAGGAGATGTTTGGTGAGCAAGGTCGTTCTGCAAGGCAAGAAACTATGAGGCAAATTTATAATACCAAAATGGCTGAAGGTACTTCAGTAAGGGAGCATTGTCTTAGGATGATCTCTAATCTGAATACATTGGAAGTTTTAGGTGCCGATATTGATGGAGAATCCTAAGTGGATATGATACTCCAGTCACTACCAAAATCATTCAAGGAATTTAGGCTTAACTATAATATGAACAAAAAGGTTTATACATTGTTTGAATTGATAAATGAGTTGGTAGCGGCGGAAGGCATCCTTGGTACGTCTAGTGTTGATGCCAATATGGCTGAAGTTTCTACTTCTCAACCTAAGTCGAAAGGCAAGGGTAAAAAGAAGAAGAAGAAGAAGGACTTCACCAAGAGAGATGGTAAACAAGTTGCCTTAGGAGTTGCCAACAAAGGAAAGAAAACCAAAGGAAAATGTTTCCATTGTGGTGAGAAAGGACATTAGAAGAGGAATTGTCCAATATTCAAAGCTGCCAAGAATAAAGGTATGAAAAGTACATTCCTTCTTGAAATATGTTTGGTACAGAATCCCACGGATTCCTGGTGTGTGGATTCAGATTGTACTAATCATATCTGCAATACTTTGCAGGGGTTCCAAGAGACCAGAAAGCTGAATGAAGGGGAATTGTTTCTTACTTTGGCTGATGGGAGCAAAATACCAGTTATAGCTGTTGGAGTGTTTAATTTATGTTTTGAGTCTAGGGTTTTAATATTCGAAGACTGTTTGTATGTACCTAATATTCGTAGGAATTTAATTTCTGCAACTTATTTAGGTAAACATAGGTATTATGTTATCCTAAAAGACAACGTTGTAATAAAGAAGGATAAAGTGTTTATCTGTTCTGGCAATATTGTGGATGGTCTTTATATTTTAACTCCTGACAAGCATGAATTATACAATTCTGAATTAGATAGTAGCTCTCATGTAAAATCATTAAAGAGAAAGTTTCCTTCTACTAATGATGCATATCTATGGCACTTGCGTTTAGGTCATATTAATTCAAATAGGATTCAAAGACTAATCAAAGATGGACTTTTACAGCCCATGGACTTTGATGGATTTCCAGTTTGCGAATCTTGTTTGGAAGGTAAAATGACCAAACGACCTTTTAATGCAAAAGGTAGAAGAGCCCAAGAATTGCTTGAATTAGTTCATACAGATGTATGTGGTCCTATGTCAACCCAAGCAAAAGGAGGTTATGAGTACTTTATCACTTTTACGGATGATTACTTAAGATATTGTTATGTGTACCTAATGAGACGAAAGTTCGAAACCTTTGAAAAGTTCAAAGAGTTTAAGGCTGAAGTTGAAAATCAATTGGGTAAACGCATAAAGGCCATTCGATCTGATCGAGGTGGCGAATACCTTCTTGGTAATTTTAAGGATTACCTAATTCAAAATGGGATTGTCTCCCAATTGACTACACTTGGAATTCCTTAACAAAATGGTGTAGCGGAAAGAAGGAATAGGACTCTTTTGGAAATGGTTAGGTCCATGATGAGTTATTCAACTTTACCAATTTCCTTTTGGGGATATGCACTAAAAACTGCAATGCATATTTTGAATTTAGTTCCATCAAAATCTGTTCCCAACACACCTAAGGAATTGTGGAGTGGGTGCAAGCCTAGTATGAAATATCTCCATATTTGGGGATGTCCAGCACATGTGTTGAAAGGGAAGTCTGATAAGTTGGAAGCTAAAACGGAAGTATGCATGTTTTTAGGGTATTCAAAGGAAACCAAGGGTTATTTATTCTATAATCATAAGGATAACAAAGTGTTTGTTAGCACCCATGCCAAATTTTTGGAAGATGATTATGTGAATAATTTTAATCCTAGAAGTAAAGTTGTATTGGCTGAATTAGATGAACTTGTAATTGAACAACTAATGAATGAAACTAGGAATGATGTGGCTGTGTTGGATACACCACAAGACATTACTCATGAGATGACTAGTACACAGGTGCCTCGTCGTAGTGGGAGAATTGTTCGGCCTCCTATAAGATTTATAGGTTTAGGAGAAACTTATGAAGTTATCCCTGAAGAGGCTGAATCGGATCCCTACACTTATGAGGAGGAAATGAATAATATAGATGCACATCATTGGGTCCAAGCTATGAAATCTGAATTAGATTCAATGTATACCAATCATGTTTGAGATCTTGTAAAGGCACCTAACGGCATTAAACCTGTTGGTTGCAAATGGGTTTACAAGAGGAAGAGAGGGATAGATGGAAATGTTGAAACTTTTAAAGTAAGACTAATGGCGAAAGGGTATACACAAAAAGAAGGTATTGATTATGATGAAACTTTTTCGCCAGTAGCCATGCTTAAATCTATCAGAATTCTCTTATCCATTGCTGCTCATTATGATTATGAGATTTGGCAAATGGATGTCAAGACTACATTTCTTAATGGCAATCTTGAAGAAGAAATCTATATGATGCAACCGGAAGGTTTCATAGCAAAGAACTAAGAGCATATGGTATGCAAGTTGAAAAGGTCCATTTATGGACTTAAGCAAGCATCTAGGTCATGGAACATCAGATTTGATCAAGCAATCAAATCATTTGGTTTTGAACAAAATCTTGATGAACCATGTGTGTACAAAAGACATTAAGATAAAGTAGTAATGTTCCTAGTGCTTTATGTTGATGATATTCTACTCATTGGAAATGATGTAGAGATAATGTCATCGGTAAAGGTTTGGTTGTCAAGCCAATTTGAAATGAAGGACTTGGGTGAAGCTAACTTTATTCTAGGGATCAAGCTTTGGCGAGATTGCAAGAATAAGATATTAGGTTTATCACAAACTGGGTATATAGATAAGGTTCTAGAACGGTTTAGCATGCAAAACTCCAAGAAAGGATTACTTCCTTTTAGATATAGAGTTCCTCTGTCTGATGACCAAAGGCCTAAGACTCTAGAGGAAGAAAATATGATGAAACAAGTTCCTTATGCTTCTGCAATGGGAAGTCTCATGTATGCCATGCTATTTACTAGACCAGATATCTATTATTCAATTGACATGGTCAGCTGATATCAATCAAATCTAGGACTTAAACATTGGCAAGCTGTAAAGCATATTCTTAAGTATTTATGGAGAACAAGAGATTATATGCTTGTTTACCATAATGAGGATTTGATTCCCATTGGTTATACAAATTCAGATTTTCAGTCAGATCTTAATTTCAGAAAGTCCACTTTAGGTTGTGTGTTCACCTTGGGAGGTGGAGCCATAAGTTGGAAGAGTGTTAAGCAATCTTGTATTGTAGACTCCACCATGGAAGCTGAATATGATACTGCTTGTGAAGCGGCAAAGGAAGCTGTTTGGCTCAAGAAATTCCTTTCTGATCTTGGTGTTGTGAGAAAGGAGCAAGTTCCCATCACATTGTTTTGTGATAATAGTGGAGCGGTTGCACAATCCAAGGATCCAAGAAATCACAGGAAAGGAAAGCATATTGAGAGAAAGTACCACATTATTCGAGACTTTATTGCTCGAGGAGATATAATAGTAGCAAAGATTGATAGTGCAAGTAATCTAGCAGATCCATTTACCAAAACCTTGCCACAAAAGACTTTTGAGTCACATTTGGAGGGAATGAGAGTTATATTAGTGCAAAATAGTCTTTAGGGCAAGTGGGAGATTGTTAGGGTATGTGCCCTTAAATCCTATTGTATGATGCTATGTATGATATTATGTATGACTTAATGTTATGATTAATAAAGTTGTTTAATTATTATCTAAAATAATCGTAACATGAATATTTGGACATTATCGTATAGTCCATGAGATGCATAGTATGTAATTAATGTGATTTAGTCATGGAAGATATAGATTACAAGTTCTTTGTAAACTCAGAATTATAGTTCGTAGTCGGTGATGAAATTGGACATTTCATCTGCGAAGACTATAACACATCAACTAAGATGATTTGTCTTGATCATGGAAGTGGAGACTTCTAGTTGATATGTTGATATGTTTTAAGAGTTAAGACATATTGAACTGGACCGCTATGAGATTTATTATTCTTCTAACGACTGTCAAATGAATAATAAATTTCACGACTACTATTTACATGAACTCCTAATCCTGAGAGAATAATGGACCTGATCATGAGATGTAGGTTGCTTTGATATATTAGGAGTAAGATCTAAAGTCACCATCAAAACCTCAGTATGTTGGGCAGCCACATTTAGTGTTGATGAAACATATATTCTCAAGATGGAATTCATAATCTCTTAACGGAGATATAAAATATTCCCTTGAGATAAGTTTAATGAGTTTGGTTATTCAGAGTGTTAGGCCTAACCACTTTAGTAAAAATATACTAAAGTATATATTTATGGAATTGGATTTCATAAATATATGATGAATAATTTTAAAGAATTAAACCGGGTACTCAAGAATTAAAATGTAGTAATTTTCAAAGTGACAGTTTACATAAATGACTTTGTATTACTACAAATATTTTATGAATGGATTGCATGTATAATAAAGTCTTGGGATATTAAATATAATTAATGGTAACTTTGGGCTTGTCAAGAGTTGATAGAAAAGCCTAAGGCCCATTGGAGCTAGTGTCTTATTGGTCCCTTTTGGTCCCACTCCAAGCCACACACTAAACCCCAATTGGAAAGGCCCAATAGGCCGGCCCAATTAGATAATCAGTTAGTTATAAAAGGGAGAAACATACAGAATCTTTTATAAGAGAAAAAGTGACATCATTGTGAAGTGGTGTGTATGTGCGAGTGAAGCCACTCAATTATTCTCCCTTAGAAACTGATTGAGAGACCATACTTCTTGGGCATAAAGTGGAATTGGAGTGAAGATTAAAAGTATTCCCAAGTACTTCGAATCTTTTGTTTTGAATTTCACCGCACCAAGGTACGTAATTTCGTTTTTAAATTCATAAATTTACATAGCGCATGTTATCAATCATAAGTGAAATAGATCCTATTTTGTTGCTTCCACTACGCGCTTTGTATGAGATACTGTTGGGGGAGAAAATTGATGCTTCTAAATAAGATGTTGGGGAACCAAACCGAAACTCAACTATGGGCTCTTAAGCGGACACCCAAAGGCTATCGGTGTGATGACAAGCCTATCCAAGCAAGGAGACAATGGCTGCATTCAACAAAACAACAACAAAAGCCCAATAAAAGAATACTTTACGATGCTTAGTTAGTACATTAATGGTCCTGTTCTGATAGTTCAAGGGAAATAAATTCTCCAGCGGTAAGGGTAAAGTTACATTTAAGTCCAAAAGATAAATTGTCCAACAATAGGGATGGAATTACATGGTCCAGCAATCAGTATTTGGACAAATTAAAGTAAATTTTAGGTACTTATGTGTCTTGTTCAAGAGGAATTTATTGCACTTTCAGCCACCATTACATCAATGTGAGGGAAGAGTTCAATTGTTAAAAATACATCATATCCTTCAACTATAAAGTAAAAAGTAAAGATTAAAGGTTCCGTAGGAAGAAAAAAAGGAGGATTAATTGGCATGGTGTGAAGGGAGAGAAAAAAAAATCCCCATCTCGGAGCAGCAAGTACTAAGCTAAAATTTCAATGGGTGAGTGTTTATAAGGTGTGGATGAGATGAATGAGGTCTGTTTTTTGAGTGAGTGGTATGGGACAGATGTTGAGACTGAAGTCTTTTATGAGTAAATCATTGTTTATGACTGGTTGGAAGACATCTATGAACTATGGCAGTGTAAAGGGGTGAAGGATGTTTGGGATTAGATGGGTGAAGGTGGAAGGTTGTCAGTTCGTTTAGACCCCTTAACCCAACAGATTAACCTAGAGAATTAGCCAAGTTATTAACTTAGGTAATTTAATTAAACTAGGTTAACACAAATAAATATAAAAACAATAAAGCAGCGGAAAATAAACAACACAAAGATATGATGACCCAGGAAACCACACCGGTAAAAACCTGGGGAGGATTTGACCTAGCTATCCTCAAGGTAAACTGAATCCACTATGAAAGAATTGAAGTTTACACAATAGACTTAGACCACTAACGTCATATTGCTACCTGCCTGTAGGAAACTTACTACCATGACCACGTGACAGCTCCGAGATCCACGGACTCCTTCTTTCTTTATTCTTTGCAAAACACAAACACCACCGTTTGTGACTTTGAGACTCCACTCAAAGGTTTAGCAACACAAACTCTCCTGTTTGTGACTCCAAGTCCACCCTTGAAGGTTTAGATCATCAGCTCCTTTGATGACTAGAGAAGGCAGCAACTTCAGCAATACCGGATCTTGAGATTCTTCAAGGAACAACACCGGTAGAAGTAATAAGAGAGGTTTTAGGAACAAAACCCTAAATACACAAGAGACACACTCTTTTCTCTCTAAAAAGCCTTATAAAAACGTGCTTAGGGTTTCCTTTATATAGTGGGAGAAGTAGATCTGAAACCCTAATCCTTAATGGGTTAGAACTGCTGTTTGGGCTTAATTAAAATTCTGCAAATACGAATTTCGATCGATCGAGCCTGTTTTTCGATCGATCGAATCAGGCCGATTCTTAATTCTTCTTTCTGCAGCTTACATGTTCTTGTGTGCTCACGATTTGCCAATTGTTCTAAGCTTTTAGAACCTAACAATCTCCCCCTTTGGCAATTCGTGACAAAACTTTCATACAAAATGAAATGTTAAAATACAAGAACAACCCAATACAATAAAATACCCAATTACATCACAAATCCCAATCTAAGACTCTTAACCTAGAAGTTGCCAAGAAGAGGTAGAAGGTCTTGATTAGAATGCACCTGTCTTTCCTGAAACACTCAACAAACACATCACTGCATGTGTGGAAAGAAAGACATATAAACAAAATGAAACACAATATAAAAACAAAAGTAAACTAACTCTCCCCCTAAGTTAGATACATCAAAAAGTTTTTATATTCTCCCCCTAAACAAAACAAACAGGATTCCCACATTTCATCTATTTCTCCCCCTTTTTGTCACGTATTGACAAATATAACTCAAACAAAGAGTAAACAAGAGAGAAAAAAAAAAAGAGAACCAAGGGATCATAAAACAGATTAGCTCTATAGAAAAAGAGATAACTCCCCCTATAAAGAGCAACAACTCCCCCTATGAACAACAAAGGTTAAAAAAAAACTTTTCTCCCCCTATAAAAATAGGAAAAACAAAACAAGTTTGGGAAAAACAGTTTTAGGGAAAATTTAGGAGGTGGGGATAAAGAAAAACACACAAACCTAAAAAAAATGTGTTGAGGATACACATGAAGAAAAATATTCTCTCTTTCAATAAATGCAAACATGACACTATGTGACCCATAAACAGTTGCATGAGTAGAGAAAATATTTGCACATTGATTATCCATCACATCTCTTAAGAAAAATATTTTCTGTAGTTCACACATAAAAATAGCATATACTAGAAAAGTACATAACTCAAAAATTAATCAATCAATTTATAAATCAAGTTGAGTACCCAATTTAACAAAGTGTATGCATGTTAAGTGTGAAAACAATGAGAGATATGACTGCAAAACTGCAAGATGGATACAAAAATAATGCAACTCATGTGAATCCTAACCATAAATGATGCAAGAAAAAAAATTTGGTCAAAAACTCTAAAAACTGAAAATTTTTCAGTTTCGATCGATCGAGTATCGATCGAATACCAATCGAGTCAGACAGAAACAAACCAAAAAATTTTATCGCAATTTCGATTGATCGAAAAACACTTTCGATCGATCGAAAATCTGGAAAAATTAAAAATTTGAAAAACAGTGCAATTTTATGCAGAATCTCCTCAAAGCACAATATTTCATGAATGAAATGCATGAGTATGAGACTAAAAGTTTTCAAAAATCACATGAATACAGCCCAGATCTTCTAAAATTAAGATTTTCAATCAATTTGTCCTTAAAAACTCAAATTTTGCATCAAAATCAAGGAACATATAATCTTGGATGGCCACAACAAAATCACACACAATAACATGTACAAAGTTTAGCAAAGAGTAACTTTGTGTAGTGTGTGCAACTAGCAAAAGCTTGAGAGACATGTGAGGTGATATGTGAATAGTAAGCAATCACAAAGTCTACAAAATTCTTCACATAGAATTTGAAAGAGACTATCACCTAAAGAGTTACATCATATAACTCTCACATCTCCTAGAATAAAAGCTTGCAATCATGTAAGTTTCTTGTTTTGCCTCATTATTCAAATTAATTGATTAGAAACTTAATAATAGCCGGGATAATGTACACACCAATTTTATGAATTTGTGAAATTATTATAGCCCAATAATGTACACACCAATTTTATCATTTAAACCGAGGCTACACCTTATATTCTTTTTGTGCATGTGCTACACTTTCTCGAGCACAAAATCTTATGATATGCACTAAGGTATTCATGATTGGCTAGTAAACAGTGGTGAGATGGTTATTTATGCCTTTCTCAATAAGACCAAGTCCGACAATCAAAGGCATGTGACTTCAAGATCAAGACAAAGTGATCAAAAACTATAAACATCTTCCCACACAACATGCACTACAAAGCTTAAACTAGTAAAGTGCAATAAAATAAGCTCATCCAAGCTAAACAAAGTACATAAACATGTTATGTAAAGATAATATGGCCAACCTTAATTACAAATCCATGATATGTAATACAAAACACAAAAATCTTTTTGGTTAAAGAAAATTTATGACCAAAACTAAAAAAAACACACTTTGTGCTAAATAATTAAAAATGCAAAAGCAATGCATGACAGTACTTAACTAAGCTATAGAGGGTACACAAACAAGAAATATCAATTTCTTAATTAACCATTGAGTACATGTACAAACTAGTACATACTCACACAAAATCAGAAAAAGCTTAGCACTTATATAACACATACTATTCAAGTTTCTCCACAATGTCAAGCATATTTTAAATCAAGAGAGAGATATCATAATTCATGTAATCCTCAAGAAAAAATAAAACAAGACACAAAATAAAATATTTTTGTCTTTTTGAAAATTTTCAATGTTTTTGGATTTTTTTTTTAAATAAAAACAACCTAAAAAAAATAAAACAACCAAAAACAGAAACAAAATATGTCCACAAATAATTGAAAGAATTAAATCAGGGACAAGTCAACAACACTCATCTCAAAGAATCTTTTCTCACCCATATAGCACGAGTCTTCGGCTTTGTAGGTGAAAATTCATGTGAAACAGAGTGTATTTGAGGGATTACACCAATTTTCTGAGAAAGACTGAAATCCTGCAAATTCCTTTCACAAGCCAACAAGCTCAAATTTTTCAAAAGAATATGAAACAATTTATATGGACTTATGGCAGGAGAAATATCATCACATGTCCTAGACTGAAACACAGAATGCTTAAATTTCAATTTATGACAAGTAGGACGAATGTGACCGGAGACACCACAAAAGTGACAAACAGGAATAAATTTAGGAACATCAGTATTCCTAACAGCAAATCTAATCTCAGATTTTGGTTTTTGCCTCAACAAAGAACAATTTGGTCTAATATGACCAACAACACCACAAAGGTGACAAGTAGGCACAAAAACAGATTTCTTTTGCACACTAGTAGTAGGTTTAGACTTAGGTTTAGAAACTTCAGCGTCTACATCAGAACTTTTACCTTTGTCTAACCTAGCAAAATAAGCCTTTTCTTTATTATTCCTCTTGAAAGGAGGAATATAAACTTTTTCAGTTTTAGGCTTAAGAGAAACAGAAACACTTCTGTTATCAACAACAGGCTTGGTACTAGTCAAATTTTCAATTTTAGCTTTAGATTCAACCAACTCTTGTTCCAAGCTTTTCATCTTCTCATCTTTAGAGGAAATTTGATTTCTCAAAAATTCATTCTTTTTATTAGATTCATCTAATCTAACAATCAATTCCTCTTTTTCAAGATTAGCCAATTTTAACTCTTCCTTAAATTTCTTATCAATTTTCAAAGACTTAGATAATTCTTTACGAAGAGTTTCAAAGGCATCAATAAAATCAACAGAAACAACAGTGTCCTTTTTATTCAAATCATCACAAACATGAGCAGAAAGACACTTCAAATTTTCCATGATAACAGGGATCAAGGATCAACTCTTAGATCAAAAGATCTACAACAAAAGAGCTACCCGCTCTGATACCACTTGTCAGTTCGTTTAGACCCCTTAACCCAACAGATTAACCTAGAGAATTAGCCAAGTTATTAACTTAGGTAATTTAATTAAACTAGGTTAACACAAATAAATATAAAAACAATAAAGCAGCGGAAAATAAACAACACAAAGATATGATGACCCAGGAAACCACACCGGTAAAAACCTGGGGAGGATTTGACCTAGCTATCCTCAAGGTAAACTGAATCCACTATGAAAGAATTGAAGTTTACACAATAGACTTAGACCACTAACGTCATATTGCTACCTGCCTGTAGGAAACTTACTACCATGACCACGTGACAGCTCCGAGATCCACGGACTCCTTCTTTCTTTATTCTTTGCAAAACACAAACACCACCGTTTGTGACTTTGAGACTCCACTCAAAGGTTTAGCAACACAAACTCTCCTGTTTGTGACTCCAAGTCCACCCTTGAAGGTTTAGATCATCAGCTCATTTGATGACTAGAGAAGGCAGCAACTTCAGCAATACCGGATCTTGAGATTCTTCAAGGAACAACACCGGTAGAAGTAATAAGAGAGGTTTTAGGAACAAAACCCTAAATACACAAGAGACACACTCTTTTCTCTCTAAAAAGCCTTATAAAAACGTGCTTAGGGTTTCCTTTATATAGTGGGAGAAGTAGATCTGAAACCCTAATCCTTAATGGGTTAGAACTGCTGTTTGGGCTTAATTAAAATTCTGCAGATACGAATTTCGATCGATCGAGCCTGTTTTTCGATCGATCGAATCAGGCCGATTCTTAATTCTTCTTTCTGCAGCTTACATGTTCTTGTGTGCTCACGATTTGCCAATTGTTCTAAGCTTTTAGAACCTAACAAAGGTGATGGATGATGAGCCTTAAAAGAGCTGAACCACCAACAAAAAGAATGGCCAGCCAATCTCTAAGTCTCAGATGGGTAGTCAGCCTGCCCTTGGGGTTAATCTGCTGGTCTATTTATAATGGAGCTGAAGAAATGCATTAATTGACAAGAATCCAAAACGTATGACATATCAAGGCTGATGAAATCATAGTCAAACTTTCCTGGGGTTTTTGATCAGAAGTAGAAAAAAACCATTTCAAGGGCTGCCTTGCTTCTTTGAGTAATGATGGGATTTTAGAGCTTTTTGCATTAAATGCTAGGATTTTTGGACTGAGCTTGATTATTGTGTTTGGGATGTGTATCAAGAGAGAATCCTAAGGCTGCAACCGAGATTTGGTCCCCCAAAAAGCAAGATTCAACACCCCAAGCCAGGTGTCAAGTTCTAGTCTACTTCAGGGGGTTCCGGTGGAGATCTCTTTATGCCCTCCAAACCACATGTTCTCAATTTTTCCCCTTTAGGATTCATGGGCTTGGTACATGAATCATGTCTTAAACGTTTTTGCCATTTATAGCATCAATTTGTTGAAATTTGGATAATTTGGCTTCAGCACCCCTTCCGCTGGAGGTACAGCTTTGAGGAAGATGGTGGAGTTTGATCACTCTTTAGACTTCAGCTGATATGACAGCCCTTTGGCACTGTTCACATCAGGCAGAGGGTGGCAAAAACCTAATGGGACAGCCCTTAGTTCATTCTCAAAGGCTTAGTTTTCTTGTTGGGGTCTCTAGTTGTTTTTTGGTTAAGGATGAACAAGGGCTGGTTACCCTCTCTTAAGACTCTTGCTGGGGACTTTTTGGGCTAGAACTTTGCTCCATTTCACCACTTTTAGTTAGGCCACATGTCTTTTCTTTGCTTGGGCTTGCTCACATGGGCTAATTCCCTTGGGCTAGGTTGTGTGCACATATTGCCATGGATTTCTATTAGTAAATATTTTTTGGGTTTTTCATAAATATTTGCAATGGGCCTTTGGGCAATTAGTTGTAGTGTTTGGAATAACAAGACAAGTTTTTTGGAATTCTTTTGTAAACATTATTTACTATGATGAATTCCATAAAACAATGTTCATGGCTTCTAATAATCGCATCATAATTTGAATGATGAGCTTATAGGTTTGAATGTTTTACCACGAGTGTTGAAGATATATGTTGTGATGCAAATGGTGTTTATGCTCTTCACGAGTTTATAATACGAAAGGATGATCCTTAGGATGATCACCATGGTCCTTTTTGCCATAATAACATTTTACCATGATATATATATATATATATATATATATATGTATATTTTCTTTGCCAAGTGTTGATAAATTTGGGTGTTTTTTGATAAAGTAATGCCAATGAGAATTAGGCTTTGATGTTGTCAATGAGAATTGGGCTTTAATGTTGCCAATGAGAATTGGGCTTTTAGATAAATTGCCATGGGTTTAAATGGGCTTTGATTTATGGATTTGAATTCCATTGATAAAATTGTTTTGCCATGGACTTGAATCATGGACTTTTCGAATATTACCAAGTATAAGTATTCTTGGGTTTTAAATAAAATGGTGTGTGTAAATAAAATTAGGTGTAATAAAAAAGTACCCTAACAGATACAAAACCAGTTTTTCCAACACAAGGCTCATATAGAAATGACAAAACACTCCGGTATACTACTCTAGAGTATACTTTCCCCCTTTTTGACATGAATAGACAAAGGGTCAAGGAGAAATGAGGGCAAGAGATGAAGGTATGAATAAGGATAATGATGCATGAGGGTTGCGAGATGAATGAGAAATGAAGCTCAAACAAAAGACAAAACAAAATGCTACAAAGCATAAAGTAAACATGACATGCTAGGATGAAGAAGCAAGGTATAGACCAATGCATGACAAGGGTAGCAAAGGTGTATGCAAGAGGAGGCTATGTGCAATGCATGACCAAAGCATGGAAAATGCACGTGTGGGGCAAAGTTTGTTAAATACACAACCAATGAACCAAATATGTTCCTAATGAGGAAACATGAGAAATCCCAAAGTTTGGTACTCATCGAAGTCCAAACAAGTGAGAAAATGCCTAAGAGGAATTTTATCAAACACCTAGTGTGCACATTGTGAACAACAATGTAAAACAATGTATGAACATCATGAAATCCACGCTTAATATTTTTTTTTTATGCCACAAAGGGCAACATCCAAAGCAAATCATCAAATGAAACAAATCCCATACAAAAACTTTGACAAAAATTAAGCGTTCCCTATCCCTATGATGAAACTTCCAACCAAGAGCACAAAAACTCTCTAAAATATAATCTAAGGATCAAAATCAATGAAAAAAGTTTAGAATTACCTTAGAGATGTTAATGGAATGAAAAACCATTCAAATTGGTTGGGTTTTGATGTAAAAATATTGAAAGAGTGGTTTTAGAGAGGATGGGAGAGGTTTAAAATAGGTTTCCCATGAAAAGCCCTTTAAAAAGCTGTTTCTAGGCATTTCGTGACTGGGCGAGTTGCGACATGAGTCGCGAAAAATTTTTTTCATAAAATTTTCTAAGTCTTTTTGGCGACTTGAGTGCTCACCCGTGAGTGAGTCGTAAACCTCTCTACCAAAGATCCAAAAACTGCAAAAAAATGCATTTTTCTAGTTTCTTAACTGGCAAGTCACGAGTGAGTCACGAAAAACTCTATCACGTGTTTTTCAACACAAAACATGCTCAAAACAATGAAAAACAAAGTAAGCACAAAACATGAACACAAAGAGTGATAAAAATCACTTCCAAATACAAATAAAATGATCAAAAATCTTTTTGATTTGATCTATATATAGTTGAGCACACACACATCACATTTAAACAAGTACAATCGAACAAATGAATAAGGCATTCATTGAACACTAGACATGTGTGTTGTGTATGAATATCAAATGTAGAATAGTCCTTAGTCTAGAGTGAGGCTTTAATGATCAATTCAATCAAGTCATACACAACTAGTACTAAATCAAGTGGTCTATCTCAATTATAGAAATGAACATATATGACCTCTCAGAAGAAAATGATTACATATTGTAAGGTTGAAATTTATCAATCATTTTGTTGGCTTTATTTCGTGCCAATTTGCTTGTAATTTAGCACTTAGAAACCATGTATTTAGGTGGGAATTATGTAAGGGTAGTGTGTGAGAGAGTGTGAAGAAATGCTCGAGATAGTGCAGTGAAGCAGGGACTCGCGACTGGATCTCTCAGCTTGCAAGTCGCCAAAGGATGCACACGAGTGAAGCATGTAGAGAAGCTGAACAGACATGCTAGCTAGAGCACTACATGACAAAAAGTCCAGCCTGGCCATTCAGTTAGCTCACGGCTTGAACTCGCAACTCAGTCAAGTCGCGAGGCTAAGTCGCTAGCCAGCTCTGTTTTGGAAAAACTAACTCTTTGCATTCCATTCTCACTCCAGTATAAATGCCCCTTATACCCACGAAATGTAGAGAGCTTTTAGAGAGAATTTTGAGAGAGAAACCCTAGAGAAAAACCCTAGAGAAAAACAAGATTGACTCATCCATAATCTTTACATAGTGACTCTTCAAATTTCTCTATTCTCACCCTCTCCATTGTTACATCCTTGAGAGGTTCTTTAGCCAAATCATTTTCTCACCATACCCATATCTGTGAGAAAGCTTTTTGGTACTTTGGGAAGCAGTTAAGAAGGGACTAATTGATATTGGTTGATGCTATGGGCTATAGCGGAATCCGATAAGCTAAAGAAGACAAAAGTTCGGTGTAACCTCATTGGAGTAAGAAGCTTGGAGGGCTTAGGTACACTGCGTAGATTACGCTTGGAGGATATTCTGCTATTCATGTATCCCAACTTCATTCTTCAGTGAATTATTGACCGCTTGGAGGGCAGCGGAGAGGTTTTACACCGAGGGTTTCAGTTTTCTCTTCGATAACACATCATTGTGTTGTCCTTGTGTTTGCATCTCTCTTCCTTTAATCTTTTCCATTTAATTTCTGCTGTGGATATGATTTTATTTGGTTTAGATTGTTTATCAATTTTGTTATAAGCTTATGTTCATTTTCCGCACATAATTTGTTTGATATTAAGCTTAAATTAGTAATTTGTATTTTGGAGATCTAAATGTTCATAGTATTTTATACGCTATTTGAACATTCACATATCTTTGAAGCTTTTCATTTGGCTTCTTATAATTCATAACATTTGATCATTTTTTATCTTTACATCTCTTTTTGAGATCAAGGCCTGATATTTTTGATATTTCAATTTGATGAATAAGCCTTTTGCTTTTGGGCACTATATATTTTAATTACAAGTCACTTTTCCTTTTTCCTAGTCAAATACTAGTATGTGTGACGGCTTTTACAACTCATTATCTCTTTTCGAGATTTGACATTGGTTGAGCTCTTAAGAAAAAACATAAATGAGTGAGAAGAGATATAGGCACAAGTCTATGCATGTATCAAGATCAACAAAACTATTGACTAATCATTCATGACAAGTTTGAAGATCGATTTACAACTATCACACGTAGATGTCAAGATTTTTTCCACAAAGATAGATGTGCATACATAACAGGCTAAGCTCATAAATGCACTAAGCCATTAGTACGGAGGTACAAGGCTAAACTCACATGTGATATGTGCTCAAACATATACGATCAAATTTTTTGAATTCACTTTTTATGTGGTTTTGAATTTTTACTCACACAAAACTATAAAAAAAAAAGTAAGATAAAAAAAAAATGCATATAAAGAAATGCAAGATGCACAAAATGCATGAAGATATGACAATCAATGCATGAAGGGTCCTACAAAGATTGAAAGAATTAGATCAAAGACCAAAAGAGCAAAAGCTCAACTATAGGAACCCTTCCTCATCCAAATGGAACAATTGTTTGGAATAAGTGTCTTATGAGAAGAGAGACGAGTGTTGAAAGAATAAGAACCAGAGATGCATATAGACAATGAGTTAAGAGCGTTAAACACTTTCTTTAACAACATGCTATTTTCACTCAAATCCGGTTTACCATTTTTAGCACACTTCCAAGAAACTCAAGTTACTTTTTTCTTTTGATTCTTTTAAGAGCATGAAACTTAGAGCAATGAGGTCTTAGATTACCAAAAGCACCACAATAGTGACAAACAATGTGTTTAGGTCCACTAGGCTTTTTGGGAAGGGATCTAGCAACGTGGTTTTGTTCTCTCTTCAGCTTATGACATTAAGGTCTTATATGACCAATCACACCACAATGGTGACAAGTTGGAGCAAACTTGGATTGGGTACTGCAACATGATTGCAAAAAATATTTTCATTATTTTTAACAATAGGTTCAGCAATCAAACACTTGGCATGCATCTTAAGAGATTCATTTTCACATTTTAGCTCATCAATAAGTTTGTTAGACAAAAAAAGTTTAGCATCCAAGTCCACATTCAAACATTCAAACTCTTTCAACTTTTCAAGAGAATTTTCAACAAGTTTCTTATATTTCTCAACCAATTTGTTGGATTCATTGAGCTTAGCAATCAAACCATCATTTTCACATAATAACTTGCTCAAATTCTTATGAAACTTCTTAGCCTTTTTCTTCAAGATTTTGATGTTAGAAATATCAACAACACCCAAAGATTCATGTAACATAACATCACAATCATGAGGATTATCACTCATAGAGGCATTTTCACAAATACATGGCATGTTACATTCATCAATATCCAAAAAATGCACAGAAGCATACAAAGCACTATCCATGGCAATAAACACAAGGGGACAAGGATCACACTTAGATAATGAAATCAAAACAAGTGTACCTGCTTTGATATTAATTGAAAGCTCACTTGGTATATAAAACACTAGTGAATGTTTAGACCCCCAATTACAAGATAACCAACATAAGCTTATATTCAAATAATGTATGTGCGAAATATGAAATACAAGCAATACCCAATTTGGAAAACTACTTTAACACATAATTAATCACAAACACAGCAGCAATTAATGGTTAAAGAGTAAAGGAAGAGAGATGCAAACACAAGGATAACACCGGCACGTATTATCGAAGAGGAAATTGAAAAACTCGGCGGAAAACCTCTCCGCCGCCCTCCAAGCGGTAAAATGATCCACTAGAAAATTAGTTGGGATACATGAATAGCAATAGACCCTCCAAGCCTAATCTACCCAATGCACCTAAGCTCTCTAAGCTTCTTGCTCCAACAAGGTTACGCCTAACTTTGTCTTCTTTAGCTTTTGAGATCCCGCAATAAGCTCCATATTGCATCTGCCATCCTTGACATCTTCCAATGCTTCCCAAGTTCCAAAAATACTCTCAACCCTTTGAATGAGTGTGGATAGTGTTTTGGTACAAATCTCCTCTCAATGGGTATAACAATGGGAGAGGGAAGGAGAAGAAACTACAAAGATTTCTCTCTAAGAATGAGTAGCTCTCTCTCTAATAAGGTGGGTGTGTTGTAGAAACATTTCTTAGGATTTTTCTCTCAATAGGCTCCTTACAATTTTTGTGGATAATAAGGGTATATATAGTATAAGTGATGGGCAAATAGGTCACACTAAAAAATCCTCTAACCAGTGAAATTCACGGGTCACTCACGGGTCACCTGAGTCATGAAAACAGCTGGCACAGCTAGCACATGACTCTTCAACTTCCATAGCTAGCACTTGACTCTTCAGCTTCTGGCATGTGCTCCTTATGTCACTTTTAGCTGTCTTGATCAAATTTCCACCACTTAATACTAAACCCAATATAAATAAATCCCACAATAATATAAGGAAATAAATTAATGAAATTACAACACCTTTTTGTCATGGAATAAGCCAATACAAATGTTACGAGGAAAATCATAACTTAATAGCTTTTATTACCATTTATATTGGAAGACCCCTTTTTTCCTTTTATATCCAAATTTCGTTTTCAAATGTTGTCATAGTATTTTGCTTGAAAAAGAGGTTGTTGACTTGTAATCTGTGTTTATGAGGGTTAAGGTGCGGGATGACTTTGTGTGTGAACAATAAATAGATCGAGATCTGTGCCTGTTTGGTTTGACTCATGCGTGTTTGGCAAATTTTTTCATAAGTGCGATATAGAAAAGTGTGTTTTCCATCTCAAAGGATTCCTACGTTTTGGTGCTGATGGCTTTGAGCTGTAGTTGCAAAACGTAACAAACGCGTTTTTTCAAAATAAAAATATCACCGTTGTTTGTTTGGGATTCGCTTATTTTGGTGAAACTAAAAACTTTTTGCTTAAAGTATTGTAGATAAAAGTAAAAATTAGTTGAAATAGTATAGTAGAACTCATGAATAGTACCAAAAAGTACAGTGAGATCCATGAATAGTACAAAAAATAAGCTGAATATTAAAATAAGTTTGCAAAAATAATCTTTACCAAAAGGAGACTAAGTCCTAGTTTAGACTAAGCCAATAATTATCCAACCCTAAAAATTGTGGAAAATTTTTATCTTTTTTTTTTTTTTTTTTTTTTTTTCAGTAGTGGATAGTATTTTTTTTTTAAATGTAATTTTTAGTATGTTTTATGTTAATGTATAGCAAAAGAAAAAAAAAACTATATTATTGATAAAATAAAACCAAAAAGTTAGATTATTTGAAAAATGAATTTTGAGACAAAAAGCAAAAAACTGTACCAAATTACCATTTTCCTTTTATTACCATTTCTATTGAGACACTTTTTTTTTTTTTTCCTTCTATATCCAAATTTCGTTTTCAAAGGTTGTCAAAGTATTTTGCTTGTAAAAGAGGTTGTTGACTTGTAATTTGAGTCTATGACGGTTAAGGTGCGGCATGACTTTGCGTATGAACAATATATAGATATCGATAAGACGGTTTGACTTTTAGGGGCCAAAACGTGCGTTTTTCAGCCTATTACAAAACTCAAATAAGTTAATTCGTGTTTGGCAAATTTTTTCAAAAGTGCGATATAGAAAAGTGTGTTTTCCATCTCAAAGGATTTCTACGTTTTGGTGTTGACAGCTTTGAGCTGCAGTTGCAAAACGCAACAAACGCATTTTCTCAAAATAAAAATATTATCGTCGATAGATTTCTCTTTTTCCTAAATTGCCTATAGTTTTTTCTACTCCTCTGTGCTGCTGCGCTCTGGCATCTCATCTTCTTCATCTTTTTCTGTGCTTTTTCTTCATCTTCACTTTTCTCTCTCTCTCTCTCTCTCTTTTTGACTTACGTCTTACATATCTAATCTCAAAAAAACTTTTTGAATTCGGTAGAGTTTTTGATAAAAGGAAAATATGGAGCAAAGAGAGGAAGCGACAGAGACCTGTGTGTGTGTGTTTGTGCGCCTTTGTGTGGAGGAAAGTAAAAGAAAAGGAAAATAAATATGAAGATGAAACATGGTGTGTGGCTGTATGTGGTGGAAGTAAAAGAAGAGGAAAATACGAAGATGAGGAAGAAGTGAATGAGCGGATGAGAAAAAAGAGAAAGAAAGAAAAAAAAAAAAAAAGATTTTTTGGGTTTGCATAAAGCAATGTGGAAAAAAATATAGGAAGTAGGAATATAGAATATTTCACAACTTCTTTTTTATAACTGTGATGTTGTAGAGTATGTGGTGAAGAAAAAAAAGTAGATAAGTTAATAAAATTTTATTTTACAGATATTAATTCTACCAAAATTATTGGGTTTCAACTTTTGAGATAATAATTTTGTATTCTTCATGAAAAAGAGAAATGTTATTTTCACAATAAATTCTAAGTAGCAAGTTGTTTTTTTTTTTTTTTTTTTTGAGAATCAAGTAGCAGGTTGTTATTAGTTATTACTGTTGAGCAAATAAATAATTTAAGTTATAAATTCAAATTTATATATATATATATATAATAATAATAATAATAGGTGAAGCAGAGAGAAACTCAAATAGAATTCCAAATTAGAGTTTCAATTTTGTGCTATGTGTCTAGATTTGGATCTTCAATTTTGCGCCACTTGTCTTAATCAAAACTCAAAAAAAAAAAAAAAAAATCTAATTAGATTATAAATTGGACTTCAATTTTGTGTCATGTATCTTATCTAAATTTTCTAATTTTTGTACCCAAATAAATGATGTATTAACATTTAACACGGAAGCCAAGAAAACCACAATGATAATGCTTATTGGCCTAAGCAAGAATATCTCATCTGCACACTTTTATAGCTGAACATTTTACTTTCCCACTACCAGAATCAAGAAATCCAACGAAAAAGACTATAAAAGTAAAACATCATCTCCTCCTAATGCCATATTGTCATCCCATGTCTCCTCCTCTCTCAACCTCAACCAACTAAATCCATACACTACCATCTCCTTCTCCTTTCGGATTTCTAAGAGTAAGGTCGGGTTCAAACACAATGTTCAATCCCATTCTTCCTTACTTCACACTCTCAAACATTACCGCTTCATTAGCGCCTCCAAGAAGATTCCAAGCTCAATGTGGAAACTGAATCTACCAAGATGAATATCTTATCATCACAATTGTTAATATTTCCATGCGTAAGTACGGACTACATGCTAGTTGGAACTAACAACAGCTTATCACATAAAATTTATTATGAAAATAATACAAAAATATTGTGGATGTAACACTTTTTAAAAAGAAAAATGCTAAAGCCAAATACTTTTTTACAAAATCTTGTAATAAGAGAGTTGTTTATTATTGACATGAAATAATTATTATTATTATTATTATTATTAAGAAGTTGATATTAAGTAAGAAATATACTCTCTTATGTATATATTTTGTCATTTTTGATAATTTATAATTCAAACTACCACTTTTGTAAGTACTAAACAAATATTTAACCTTTCGAAAGAAATATTTTTTAACTGTTTTTATCAAACATTTTGCTTTTAAAAAAAATCCAGTTTTATATGCGCTTTTTAAAACGGCAGCTTTTTAAAAAATCACAGTATCAAAAAAACTAAACCAAACTGTTGTAACGTTTTGGAGCAACTATGTGAGTTTTAACGGCTAAAGACACCACCTGAGGGATCAGCGGCAAGAGCATGACCTCCAGCTCTGACGGACAACTAACGGTGGATTTGGTTCCTTCCTTTCTCACCTAAACCCCTAGCACGCTATACTTTGATTCCTTGCCAAGTGAATTGTACCTTTTTGACAATTACAATGTCCCACCACTGGTCTTTAAAGTCACACTCCTTTTCCTGCCAGATATTGTAAGCAAGATCCCCAACATAACCACCATCCCCATAACCCAATGTTCTGTACAAGCTCATATCTGATTAAAAACGGTACCTAAGGCACGAGTATCTGAAAGATATCTTAAGATCCAATTTACTTCAGTCCAATGCTCTCTTTTTTTTTTTTTCTTTTTTTTTTTTTTTGATCTGTCATATACTTACTAGCCACAATGGCTGTATTAGATATAAATATATATATATATATATATATATATATATATTTTGAACGCTGCATTAGAAATATTAAGTCTAGTACACACCATCAAGTACATGACACCCAATTACATAAGCATATGACACTTTAGATATACACTTTGACTCCTTATCTAATATTAATATTGGATGCAACTGCATGGTTCTTAAACCCGGACCGGACCGGACGGTCCGACCGGTAAAACCGGGAACCGGACAGAATTCCGGTTTTTTAAGGTAGAGAACCGGATATTGATGGGTTTTCAGTGAACCGGAAGGACCGGGGTTCAACCGGAAAAACCGGCTAAACCGTGGGCCGGTTCAACCGGTCATGAAATCAAGGTTGTCAGTTTCGTACCGGCAGAAATATCGGATTTCGGCCGGAAAATGGATACCGGCCCGAAACAAAAACACAGATTTCTTCATTGTTTTTCACTCACCTAAGATAATTTCTTAACAAATTTCACGATCTGATGCATCTCTCTTGTATCTCGGTCTCTTTTCTGCTTAGCTTTCCATTTTTCTTCGTGGTCTCTGCAACGTCTGTGACTCTGTGTTCCTCTAATCTTCTTCTTCTTCTTCGCTTTTTTATGGGTTAAGTGTTTCTCAGAGAGTCTTGCCTTTGGTGCCCACGTGATGACTGACCAAAGGTAAGGAGTCTTGGCTTTTTGAAATGGTGCCCACGTGATGACTGACCAAAGGTAAGGAGTCTTAGCTTTTTGAAATTTGAAATGAGACAAGACTTAGTGGAGGTAAACATGTGGAGGAGATTAAATCAAGATAAAAATAAAGAAAGATAAATTGTAAAAATAAAGAGAATGAGTGGAGGTGAAAAAAAGTGAGTTATTAAAAAAAAAAATTGTTGGCAGAGGGAGTGTAAAATTGAGATACGTGTACCAAAAAAAATTCATTACAATATTTTTATAACAATTTCACAATAAATTTTATGTTTTAGGTTGTTATGAATTTTTATTGGTGAGTCAAAAAAGTTATTTCAGTGGTAAGTTCAAATTAAAACCAATAAAAAATAGCCACATATAATTTATTGTAAAAGTGTTGATAATATATTGTGGACGTAGCACATTTATGGATTCAAACTTGACTTCTCACACATTAAAAGCAAAACCGAAGCTTTGACCAACAAACCAAGTGTTCTTTTTGGGAACTAATATGCAATATTATTAAATTTATATTAAATTTACATTATTTATAGTTTCTAAACTTCAATGTTATCTTTCTCAACATATTAAATATTACTAAATTAACTTTTTATTTAAGGACAATACTTATGCAATTTATGAATTTATTTTAAAAGTCATTTTTAGTTAATTGAAATGATTTCTCTTAAAGGATTATTATAAAAATTTCTTTTTATACTTATTCATGTTGTACTATAATTTATTAACCTTATAATGTACTCTTTTATGTATTTTGTTTCAATTTTAAAGATATTTTTAGTAAATTTTGCTTATATTTACAAATTTAATATATTTATTTATATTTAAATAATTATTAAATTAATTATGACGTCATCACGGTTCAACCCCGGTTCGACCTCGGTTGGACCTCAAAAACCTTAAACCTCTCCCTTTTACGGTTCAATGAACGGTCCGGGTTTGAAAACCTTGTGCAACTGTAAGGACAATTTGAAACTGGCAACAAGCAGCACCTTAGAAGTTTTTGAATCAAGTATTCTAAACATCTCTAACACCTTTTTTAAGATATTCCTTATGAGATAACCGCAATTACAAGTCCCTTTATCATGATGAATTTCTATCCTAAGGATCTTCTTAGTAGCTCCAACATTTTTTGTGTCAAATTTGCATCTCAACAAATACTTCAATTTGACAATTCAAAATGCATGATTAACTCCCTCAAATAATTTGAGATTTTATTTTTTTTGCAATGTACCACCTAGCTTCTAATCTCGGCTAGTGGTTTATTAAACTGTGGTTTGAAATGTTGTTGCTTTGTTTGCTTCCTTGACTTGAACTTGATGTTTTGCTTGTTGCTGTAATTTGTAATTTGCTATGCTCATTTATTCCTTTTGTTGATAAAATTTACTGATTATTCATTCTAAGAATAAAAAATATTTTATTAATTTCAAATGCTAAAAAATTACCAAAATGATCCTCAATTGTTTAGATTTTTTAAATTGCACTTTTTCGTTGAAGTTCACCCCATATTAGACAATATGAGGTTTGTTATTTGTGACAAAAGAAAACTCCCAAATTAGGTTGTTAATCTTGCACTCAAAATTTTTGGGTAACAATATAAATCAATTAAAGATTGGAGTGAAAAACTATAATTTTCCCTAAAATTTTCTTACCAATAGCATGTAATAAAAATGAAGAAAGTTCAAAGTTTCGTTAATTACAGATAAACATATCCGTGTTTTCAAATTCAAACCCGTTCACATCTACGTGGCCCACGGTGGAAAAGACCTTTTTGAATTCTATTTTGTCCTACTAGTCTATAACTACGACTATTCAGTATTCACTCACGTCTGTATATGTAAACCGTGTATTATTCAATTCAAAGCTTTGAATTGGTCATAAATTAAATCAAGCTTTGAATTGGTCAATGTAGAAAGGCGCAGAAACATGAACTGACGAAAGTATAGAACATGAATGACATAGGTCTCTTATGCTAAAATTCTTCAAAGCTAGCCACAACTGCAGAGGAACAATGAAAATGGGTCATTCGAGACTACTGTTATTCTTCCATGTTGCTCTCATTCATCTTGTTATTATTCCCACAGCTGCCCAATACTGTTATGACACTGGAAACTACACCAGTAGCAGTACCTACAGAGCAAACCTCTATACTCTCCTGGGCTCAATGATTAACAACATCAAAATTAATTATGGGTTTTACAATTTTTCTTTTGGTGAAGCTCCCGACAAAGTATACGGAATTGCGCTCTGTAGAGGAGACACTTCGCCCAGCGATTGCCGTAGTTGTATCGACGGGGCAACTTCCGACCTATTGAAAGCTTGTCCAAACCAAAAGGAGGCAATCATTTGGCCTGATAAATGCTCACTTCGATACTCATTCAGATCCATATTTAATGTTATGGAAGCTAACCCTCTTATTGCCTTCAACAACACAGGAGACGTCCCAGACGTAGAAGCTTTCAACAACGTTCTATTTCCCTTGTTAAATAGCCTAAAAAACCGTACTGCATCAGGAAATTCTACTTACAAGTTTGCTGCGCAGAGTGCCTCTGCCCCAAACTTCCAAACCATATATGCACTTCTTGAGTGCACCCCTGATTTGAGCAAGCTAGAATGCAACAGTTGCTTGGAGCAGGTTCAGAGTTATATACCACAATGTTGTAATGGAAAACAGGGAGGTAAATTTGTATCACCCAGCTGTGATATAAGGTTTGAAGTATACTCTTTTTATGACCCTTCAGTAGAGCCACCACCATCACCGCTGCCGCCATCACCATCACCCCCATTACCAGAATCGCCTACAACCACACCAGGTATATAAGCACTGATGTTTCATGACTTTTTCATATTTTTATTTCTTGACTTAGAAGTTGACTTATCTTAATCCTGGTTTAATTATTTATTTTTTTGGTTGTTTGCAGTGGAATTGTTATCTTATATAATATTTTTTGGCAAAAATACAAAACTGACCCTCTAACTTTCACATTTTTTCATTTCAGTCCTCTAACTTTCAGCTTTGTCAATTCAGTCCTCTAACTTTCAGATTTTGTCAATTCAAGGCTCCGTTAGTTTTCTGTCAGCACTGCCGTTACTTTATTTAAAACCACGACGTTTTTGTGTTTTTTTTTTTTTTTTCGGAATAAAAAGAAAATAAGAAAATTCTGGAAAAAAAAAAAAAAACACACACACACACACATTAAGGGAACGACGTCGTCGTTCCCATTACTCTGAACTCTGAAGAAACACAACCAACTCAATATTCTTTGCTGGGTGAAGGTAGTTTAGTTTAGTCGTTAAGCTGCAAAAATATACCTGCAAAGTGGCTGGGAAAGAGGCGGAGGACAGGCGAGGCGAGGAGGAGCTACGATAAGACAAGGCAGAGCACAGTCAAGGCAGAGCAGCGAGGGTGGAGGTGGTTTACATGGCGAGCAGGGGCGGCCGGCGAGGTTCCTCGGTGAACTCGCTCTCTCTCTCTCTCTCTCTCTCTCTCTCTCTCTCTCTCTCTCTCTCTCACCGGCGCGACGCACTCTCTCTTCTCTCTCACCGGCGCGCGCGGCGCACTCTCTCTCTCTCTCACCGGCGCGGCGCAGTCTATCTCTCTCTCTCACCGGCGCGGCGCTCTCTCTCTCTCTGTCTCAAACCGGCGCTCTCTCACTCTCTCTCTCGATTTTGTTGTTTTGGTGGGTTAGGGATTTGGGTGTTTTCTGAGTTGAGGTTTGTGGTTCTTCAGGGTAATGGGAACGACGTCGTCGTTCCCTTAATGTGTGTTTTTTTTTTTTTTTTTCCAGAATTTTCTTATTTTCTTTTTATTCCGAAAAAAAAAAAAAAAAAAAACACCAAAACGTCATCGTTTTAAAGAAAGTAACGGCAGTGCTGACAAAAAACTAACGGAGCCTTGAATTGACAAAATCTGAAAGTTAGAGGACTGAATTGACAAAGCTGAAAGTTAAAGGACTGAAATGAAAAAATGTGAAAGTTAGAGGGTCAGTTTTGCATTTTTGCCATATTTTTTTGTATGTAGAAGCAATCAATAATATGTTTGCTAAACCAGATTTGTTTTCAGTTTTTACTTTAAAGAGGAACAAAATCATTGAAATACCATTTTAATTATAGTCTGAACACAGTTTTTAAACTACTACTTTTAGACCACATAAGAAAAGAAGTCCTTGATTTTCATATTTTTTTTATGAACCCTTGGTTTTCATATATGACGGTAGAAGAAGGAAAAGTTTAATACAAACGATTAGTTGAGTTGATTTTCGTTTTTGCTTAAACGCGAATTAGTTCTTATTTTTCCTTGGCTATTCTAGGATCTTGAGATTGCAACCCCTCATAAATATTATGCATGAATTTCTTGAGTTATTTTGAACATGACCACATTTATGTTGTCACATTACATGAGTAGGCGACTGTATTTATTGCTTGAGAAGTAAAATCTCATTCACCATTTTTGTGTATTATTTATGCAAATCTTCTATAGCATTTTTATGTTCTACCAATCACAATTTATTAAATATATTTTTTAAATTTTTATTACAAAATAGTTAAAGTCTAAAACAAAAACAAAAACAAAAACAAACAAGTTTTGATTGATAGATTATATAATGGAATATAAAGTAGAATACAAAATATGAAACAGAGAAATATGGTACAAAAAATTTGTATTCAAAAGAAGAGCTTTGCTTGTCTTCTTCTTGGAAAGTTCAGCGAACATCACTTCCTTTTGTTCTCGGGCACTCACATCTTAATAAGCCTTTTTAAGTACATTAAAAAGAATTATCTCTAAAAAAAAAAGTACGGACTTAGAACTCCCTAGTCAACGTAGAAACAAGAAACGATTTAATTTTTTGTGTCGTTACCTTCTCTGTAGTGTTGTTCTGTTTCCTATCAGAATTGATTATCAGGCTTTCTTCAATAAGAAAATATTTCATTATTATTATTATTAAAATTGAACCATAAAATAGATATAATAAAAATACAAAATATGTTAAAGTACATGGCAGTATCATAAAATTATTATTTTTTTTTTTGTGGAGAAAATATAGATGATTAAAATAATTTAAAATAAATAATGATTATTTTTTCTTGAAATATTTGTAATATAAAGTCTTAACACAAATAATATTACAACTTCGTAGAACATAGCTTTGGTAACAGAAATTTATCTATAACAAATCATCTTAATAATTTTATATACCTATAGTGACTCACATAATAAAAAAAAAATCATAGATGTCGAACGTGTAACGTGTAATTGATGTCTACATTAAATCAAATGGAATACTTAGTATATATAAAATCCAACTTTTATTATATTACATGTTTAGATTTAGTGCCAAATTCCATAACTTGTGATCCTGTTTGAGTTTTAATGTCCATTCTCAAGTACAAGATCAAGTGTCCAAGACGCAATTCTAGAGTAGGCAATTTCTTGAAACTCGACTACCTTTTGATTATGTCTCAATCGATTGAAGCAAGCCTCTTGACTAAGCCTTACTCTATCAAGACACAAGAATCCTAATTTCCGGTTTGTTTAATTAAGTTGGCTATTGACCTAGTATGTGTGTGCTACATACTAAACTATAATCGGTCTCACTAAAGTCGAGTCAAATAAGTTTTCAAGAGTATTGAACCAACCTCTATTTTCACCATAACTCAGAGTTTTCTTAAAATAAATCTCAAGATAGTGTTTCCAATAGGTGATCTGAGGCTATAGAGCCAATCCTAGTATGTGTTGCATTGCAAATCAAATCTCCAAGGCAGATCTTGTAGTCAAGAATGTGATTCGGAGATGGACTTTAGTTTCAAAGAGTCCAAGGGTCTTGGAGCAAATTGTGGCGTCACATTTGTAAGTTTTTAACTAGGTAGAGACTATGATCACATGGGCATACTTTATTTTTTATTTATTTTTTTTATTTTTTTTGAGAAACAAACACAAACACACACACACAAGGGAGAGGGAAAGAGATTTAACACATGGATATTATTTGGTTTGCATAAATTCAATTCTAATAATCATTTTTCGGGCTAGGGTTAACACCGTAGTGGTTTTTTTTTTTTTTTTGGGTGTGTCCATAAGTTTTTTCCACTTCAACACCAGTGCATTGTGTTCTTTACTTTACTGCTTTGTGCTTTATGTTTTTTGACGTGCATAATTTCATTAATTTGTAGTATTTAACATGTAATAATTGGAATTGTATTAGTTGTTAGTTTGTCAAATTTTACTAATTTCCATTTAAATCAACCAACGGGTCTAAATATTTGTTACATTGCATATAATAATGTCCTTACTAATATGGTTAAATCCCCTTTTAATTGACTCATACACGCCCTTCTCCAAAAAAAAAAAAAAAAAAAAAAAAAAAAAAAAAAAAAAAAAAAAAAAAAAAACAAACAAACAACCAAATTGCCTCATATACTTAACCCCTATTTATAAACCCAATCATGCATATCATGAATCTCTAATATCTCATATAATAGTGTCCCACCAAATAAATTTATGGTGGACCTATTATCAATGTGAAATTAGAGTATACACCATTATTGCATATTGTATCATTTTCCCTTTTGTAAGATACTCATCATTAAACTTTTCTTTGAAAGCTTCCTCAAAAAATAACAAAAATAAAACTTTTCCCCGAAAAAGCTCGTATTCATAAATTAATGCCAAGGCTTAATTATCCATGCAAATTTATGGAATTGTTAGTCATTGACAAAAATTTCACTTATTAGTCATTGTTAAAGTTTTCACTTTTAGTCATTGTTAAAATTTTCATTTAAAGGGTGGGTATTACAAATTAATGTCAAGGATTAAACATGCAATTTTATGGACTCATGAATCTTATTAAGTGTAATTTGTTAAGACTGAACCATGTTAAGTGTAGAATTTTGAAATTAGGGCACGTTTGATACACTGTAATGATTATTACATGAGAATATGAATAAGTATTATAAAGAATACATTAAGTTAGGATGTAGTATTGCTTTTCATTTTTTTTTTTTTTTTTTTTTTGAGAAAGAAGACTTCAAATTTTATTAATCAATAGGCAAATCTATCTAATAAACAACTAAAGTGTGCAATGGGACATCTTCCATCCACACTAAATAACTAGTGACATGACATGTACGCCTAGCTAGGCTGTGAGCTACAATATTACCTTCCCTATGAACATGAGAAAAACTAATACATTGAAAAGATTCAGCAATAGCTTTTACATCTTGGATTAGAAAACCAAACAAAGCTAAGGATAGCAAATCCTCCATCAATGAGTTCATCAGAATTTCATAATCTCCCTCAAGAATAGCAGACTCCAAGTTTGTTATTGCTGCCATCGTTTCAGTTTCCAGCACGGTTAAAGGAAGTGGAATGGAATGAGACAATGAGGCCATGACCAAACCTTTGTAGTCTCGAAATACTCCTATCCCAGCTTTGTCCAACGTGGTAAACAAAGCCCCGTCAAAATTTTATTTTGTAAATACCGTCCTGTGGAGCTATCCACCAAACTCTCGGCCTAGCTGCTCGTGGCTGGACTGGTGGGTGGGCTGTCTAAAACTCCTGAAGAGCATCTATGGCTCGCTGAAGCACCTGATCAATTGGGAAGCCTGGTGGTGAGAAGCTTGACTTGTTACGCCTGAACCAGATTATCCACGTTATCATCGCAAACAGCTCATAGTTGCATCCTGATTCAAGCACCATGGATAGTAGATGAGCAAAGTCTGATTTTGTTGAAACTTGTTTGACTTGCCATTGAGGATCTGCATCCCAATTTTGTGATAGGTTTGGGCAAGACCATAGTGCATGCAGAACATCCTTGCCTTGATTAGAGCAAGAAGAGCATGGTGAATCATTGATAAAGCATCGTCTCACTAGATTTGCTCTTGTTGGCAGTTCATTGCGACAAGTTTGCCATAAAACAGAGCCGTTTTCCTTCTACTTTTATCACTAGAATTGGTGGACTGTAGGCTAGTGAAGATGAGCAGCGTGATTCGAATTTGAGGAAAAAATAGCCCGATTTGGCGAAATATTTTCCCGATTGCACATAGGGCCTATATAGAGCATCCTTTGAATGTCCACGGCTTAAAGGAATTTTTTTAACCAACTCTGCATCTGTTGGACTAAGGGCAGTAGATAAAGAATTGGAATTCCACGTACGTGAGAAGGGATCAATTAGAGTACTTACAGCAGCGTCTTGGAAATCTACCATTAAAGGGTCGTGCACTTCAAAATTGTTTACTGTAGGCAGCTAGTTGTCACCCCAAATCTTAATAGATTCACTATTCCAAACTCTCCATTTTGCTCATCTTCTAATAACACCCTGCCCTTCCAAGATGCTCTTCCAAGCATATGAGCCTCCATGACCTTCTTTTGCTTTCATGATCGAACAATTTGGGAAAAATCTTGATTTAAAAACTCTATAGAACAAAGAGTTTTTATTATGCAGCAAACGCCATGTTTGTTTTGCAAGAAGTGCTTCATTAAAAAGAGATAACTCCTTAAAACCCATTTCACCTTCCAACTTTGGATCACACATATCACCCCACTTTACCCAATGTATTTTTCGACGATCTCCCCTTTGCCCCCACCAAAATTTACAAATAAGCTCCTCAATTTCATGGCAAAGACCTAGTGGAAGCATAAAACAACTCATTGTAGATATTGGAATGGCTTGAACCACCGCCTTGATCAAAACTTCTCTACCTTCCTATGACAGTAGCTTCTCTTCCTAACCTTGCAATTTTCTCCACACTCTTTCTTTGATGTAATCAAAACTTGCTTTTTTGTGTCTTCCAATAAGTGATGGTAGCCCTAAATACGTGCCATAGTGCAAAATCTCTAAAACCCCTAATGCTTCCTTTATTTCTGTTTTTGTTACATTAGTTGCTGATTTGCTAAAAAACAGAGATGTTTTCCTTCTATTTATTTGTTGCCCCAAAACAATTTCATAAGTAGCCAATATTTCCAACACCTTTTGACAATCCTGTCTATTTGACTAGCAAAAAAGACACTATCATCTACAAAGAATAGATGGGTTAGTCTTGGGCTTCTTCTACCAAGGGAGAAACCCCTAATAGTGCCATCATTTTCAGCTTTGGAAATAAGGCTATGTAATCCTTTGGTGTACAAAAGGAAAAAGAATGGGGATAAGGGATTGCCTTGGCGGATGCCCCTAGTGGTATGGATTAATCCCTTTGGTTCATCATTCACTAGAATTGAGTAGGATACTATTTTGACACAAATCATCATAAGATTTATCCACCTCTCCTCAAACCCCAATTTCCTCATAATTTTCTCCAAAAAAGACCCGTTCACCCTATCATATGTTTTGTTCATTTCAAGTTTAAAGGCTATGTAACTAGTTTTGCCAGTTTTGTAATTTTTCAAGCTATGGCTAGTTTCGAAAGCAACAAGTATATTATCAGAGATTAGGCGATTTTTTGTGAAAGCACTTTGATGTTCAGTAATGGTTTTTAGAAATTTTTTCAATCTATTTGCTAATACCTTATAAAAATTTTTGTAAAGTACATTGCATAAGCTGATAGGTCGAAAATCATTAACAGGTTGTGGTTTTTTGTTTTCGGGATTAGGGTGATGAAAGTATGGTTAATGGGATAGGGAAGTGTGGCCAAATTTAGGAATGACAATATGGTTTTTGTGACATCAACACCTACCAAACTCCAGTAATTTTGATAGAAGAGAGGGGACATACCGTCAAGACTTGGCGCTTTCAATGGCGCCACTTTTTTCAATGCTTCTTGTACTTCCCATTCTCCTCAGTGAGAAGCTTTGGCACCGGATTCAAGGCTTCCTCATGCAGAACCGGGTTTGTGGATGTAATCAGACCTTGATAAAATTCAATGAAAGTTTCTGCTATCGCTTCATGCTGAGAAATCCATACACCATCCGAGTTATAAATGCCTGAAATTCTATTTCTCCTATGTCTCTGAATCGCCCTACTGTGAAAATACTTTGTATTTTTATCACCATTGATCAACCAAATTTTTTTTTCCTATTGTCTCCACATCTTGTTTTCCTTAATCATTAACTTCGTCACTTCCTTATTTAATTCTCTAGCCCGATAATTATTCCCTGTATGTGCTGCCACATGTTCGGCCTTCACCAATAATTTTTTCTTCTCCTTTAATTCTCTTTTGACATCCCCAAAGTGTCTATGACTCCATTTGGTTAATTCAGATCCACACTTAGTGTCTGGCCTCACAATGTATCTGATCTCTCCACACTGCTTCCACAATACAGCCACACCCCCTATATGATAACCACATCTCCTTAAACCTGAATGGTTTAGATATGGGAAGGGGATCTAAACCATTAGGAACAATCTAGAGAGGAATGTGGTCCAAGGTACAACTATTGAGATGGAAAACCCAAGTTGCACCAAACTGTTGCAGCCACTTATTTGTGCACAATGTTCTGTATAATCTCTCCCAAATTGAATAACCATTGGCAAAGTGTTTCCTCCAAGTGAATTTTGAACCCGACTATTGCATCTTGGAAGAGCTGCATCTGATTATGACTTCTCATATTTCCCCCTAATTTTTATCGCCTTTAGTCAATTCATTAAAGTCTCTTGCAGAAAGCCATGGGATTTGGAATTTTCGTTCCAAACATCTAAGTAGGTTCCATGATTCAATTCCTCTTTGCGTCTTTGGCTCACCATAGAATCCTGTGAATCACCATTCATTCTCCGTATTCTTGTTGATAATTGCACCAATTTAATTTTTGCTTGAGCCATCCACTGTGACATCCATTGACTCTCTCCAATATAACACCAATCCACCTCCCTTATTTGATCTTGGGGCAATGAACATATTTTCAAATTTTATTTTTCTCAACACATTTTTTAGCCTTGCTTTATCTGCCCATGTCTCGTCTAAAAACATGACAAAGGGATCTTTTGTCTGCACCATCTCTGCAGGCTTGTTCTCTATGTATGGGTTTCCAAGCCCACGACAGTTCCAATGTAAACAACTCATTGCGACTAGCGAGGCTGATGATTAGCCTCCACCATTGAAATTGAATTATTTCCACCATCCTTTGAATCAAATCAGAGTTTTGCGGTTAACTCCATATGATCAGCACCTACTCTTTTTCCACAAGCCAGTTTGCCCTTTGTTTTGTTTACCTTTGCTTTTGTGCTTGCTTGTTTTTTCCATGTTCTTGTTGTTTGCATGGGATTAGGGTTGGTCGAAATTTGTTGTTTAAGTAGGATTGGACTTTGATTTTTTCTGCTTACACAGAAAAGACTTGTGTTTAAGTCTTGCAAGGGGGAAAATATCCCAATATGGGTAAAGTTTATGTGGTAAGACTTGTTTTTCCTTTTTAAGTTGAGAAGAAAATCTATGTACACAACTTTTGTACCACAATTTTTATTATAATTTTGTTGTAATTGACTATGGTGATGGAAAAGAAATGGTGGAATTATGTGAAAGTAATAGACAGTCATTCATAGTTGGTCCTATTAGTGTTGTGACAAAAGTTGTGGTAAAAATATTATAAAAAAAAATTGTGGTTATTGAAAAAATCTAATTTCAGTGGCTTAAAAAAGCTAATCTTCATAGTAAATAGAACTTTGACATGAGTTCAGAAATAATGAGTCTCAGAGCAACAACGTTGACTAAATAATGCCTTATGCATAATTTTTGTGTCAAAGGCAGAGTTAAGCAGACATGCTTGACCAAATTTATGTGGTAAGACTTGTTTTTCCTTTTTAAGTTTAGAAGAAAATTTATGAACACAACTTTTGTACCACAATTTTTATTATAACTTTGTTGTAATTGACTATGGTGATATGAAAAAGAAATGGTGAGATTATGTAAAAGTAATAGACAATCATTCATAGTTGGTCCTATTAGTGTTGTAACAAAAGCTGTGGTAAAAATATTATAAAAGAAAAATTGTGGTTATTGAAAAAATCTAATTTCAGTGGCTTAAAAAAGCTAATCTTCATAGTAAATAGAACTTTGACATTAGTTCAGAAATAATGAGTCTCAGAGCAACAACGTTGACTAAATAATGCCTTATACATAATTTTTGTATCAAAGGCAGAGTTAAGGCAGATATGCTTGACCAAATTTCACTCTACGACCCTTCAATTTTTAAGTTTGACTAGTCCTGGCCATGATTGGCTACCATTACATAGGAAAAGGATCGGTGGCTTCGTGCCTATCTAATCCCAAGAAAATGAAATCTTTTCAATTTTGCAATGAATTTTGCAGAGCACAGACTTTCTATTCTTTGAACATAACACCACCTCTATATTGACTTACCCAAAGTAGTTCACCATCCTCTATAAAGCTTCTATGCATTAATATATCCATGTTACGTAAGACATGGCACCGAGTTGTTCAACACTACTTGCTTCCTGTATGTGGCAGAGGCGCGGAGCTGGGGGGGGTGGGGTTGGCCCCCCCTAGCTTTTTGAAATCTCCATTAGTTGTCAGTATAATCGGTAATGAACTTGGAAATTAAAAAAAAATTTCTTCATTCCCCCCCCCCCCCCCCCCCCCCCCCCAATTAAATTTTAGGATCTGCTCCTCCTTCAGGCTCAAAATTTTGAACTAAACCAGTAACCCTTCTGGCTCAGTTTTTTACCCAAGATCCTCCAAAGTCCAAATACTAACAAAACCCCAGATCTCGTCTAACAAATCCCAAATCACCAATTTATTTAAAATAGATAGAAGAAGAAGAAAATAAATGTCTACCCAATTGTAGCGCCTCCTTGCCTTGACATATAGTCTGCGATCATCTGCTCAACTCCACTCCTAAACCAGTCCAACCGGTGGTACATCTTTCTCACTCAATCTTTGTTTTCTCTCTCGCTCTAGCGTTCTGTCTGCTAACATTACTGTAAAGCAGTTCACAAATCACAAAATGACATTTACCTGTGATGGTGAAGTAGCTGTACAGCTGTACATCATTTCACAGATTATATAAAAGTATATAATAGTTTTGTTTTTGTTTATAATAATAATAATAATAAAAATAAATAATAGTTTGTTGAATTTATTATATGTAATACTTTTTATATACTATCAAACAGCATAATTTAACCCAAAAATTAATAATAATAAAAACAATGTAACGTTATCTATATATGTTTTGGTAGGAGAAATTATATAGAACTTAAGATTATTTATAAAATAAAGTATTTGGTTTGGGCTATGGATTTTTTTTTTTTTCTACTTAAGAATTTTGTTATATCAAGCTTGGCCTCCTTGGAAAATTTTTTTGACTTTGCCATTGTTATGTCATATTGTTCATACTCATTTTTTTATTACAACACATTTTGATGTAATATAATAATTATTACTACAATCTCATATTGATGTAATAAATATAAGTTGTTGTTGCAACAAAAAACAACATAGAGATGAAATAGTATATATATTACTTCTATTTTTTTTTTTTTTTTTTTTTTTTGCAATAATACTACTTGAATTATGTCTTTTTTTCTTGTAGCCTGTGGAGACAAGGGTCGCTACACCACTAACAGTACCTACGAGGCAAACCTCAATGATGTTCTCTCCACCATCTCCTCCAACAAGGAAACTGAAAATGGGTTTTATAATTTCTCTATTGGCACAGAACCTGACAAAGTCTATGCAATTGGTCTTTGTGGAGGAAATGTCAAGCCAGACATTTGTCGTAGTTGCCTCAATGACTCTAGATATCGTCTCACACAGCTCTGCCCAACTCAGAAGGAGGCAATGGGATGGAATGACAATTGCATGTTACGCTTCTCAAACCACTCCATATTTGGCATCATGGAAACTCAGCCTTTGGCATTAATTATCACTAAGAGCGTATCAGAATTAAATGGTTACAAGCAAATACAGCCACTGTTTGATAGCATGAAAAGTGAAGCCGCATCAGGTGGTTCACGCAAGTTTGCAACCAGAAACTCGAGCACAATATATATGCTTGCACAGTGCACTCCAGATTTGTTGGAAGCAGCCTGCAGTGACTGTTTAGATCAAATTTATCAAAAAATTCCACTCGGAACGGAAGTTGGGAGATTTTATACACCCAGCTGTAATTATAGGTTTGAGTCACATTCATCGGCAAAAGGTAAAAAGAAATTATCTCCTTTTTTTTTTTTTTTTTCTTAGAGAAATGTTACCGGCCTCGAAAAATGACACAAAATTTCAAATACCCTTTTTTTCAGAATAGTGATTTTGGACTTTTCTGTTTATTTATTGTTTGAAACTTTGAATATGGACTTAACGCAATTTCACAATGATTGGCATAAGGATTTTCATTATGTTAAATAAATTTGTCTTTTTGTAGCAAATCAAAATATACATTTCACAGTTTCTTTGTTTTTCTTTTCTGAAAAGGGAATTAAGATTTAGGGAATTGCATCTAATGTAATAGTTATAAATAACTAAAATTTGAAGTTAGAATCAGGCGCAATTGCTAAGGTATTTCACTTGATATAATTACCCTCATTCCTTTCACAAATGTTTTTTTACTATTCTAACTTTTTTACTTATTTTTAATTTAATTGTTGAAATTTAAAGTTATTTTTTTCAACTTTAAATCTCGTTCATTCGTAGCAATTATATCAAGGGCAATACCTTACATGATCTCTATCCCTCTTGTACCTTCTTTTATTTCTTATTTTTGTTGTGTGAGTGAGCCCACAATTGGGCCTCTTGGTCTATTACACATCGTACATGTAAAATATTTTTAACAGCTATTTTACAATATTACAATAAGTCTATTAATGGGTATTTATATTAGTCTAATAATATATCTTAGACAAGCTAGAGTTAAAATACAAAGTCACAGTAGAAGTAAAATTATGATTGAATTTAGGTTTTTTTTTTTTTTTTTTCATTGCATGACTTATGTCTTTTTTTAACATTGACCAGCAAGGGAGTTGCTTTTAAATCCCTCCTAGGGAAGGGGAAAAAAATCCAAGTATGGGTAAAGTTCATGTGTTTATAGTCCATGAACTCTTGCATGTTAAGAATCTTGTAATTGAATTGACACTTGTTGATAATTTCAATAAGAATGTTTAGGATTTAAATTTCCACTCTTATATTGTAATTGTTTTTTTTTTCTTTTTTGGATAGGTTCTATTGTAATTGTTGAATTAAAATGAAGAGGTTCATGTATTCAGAGTTTAGGAGTGCTCAAAATTTCCTACATCCTTGCGTGGATGTGCTTAATTTACTAGTCCGTTTTGGGTCTGATTTCATCTAGAAAAATAACGGTCCATAGGTGTTCGCATGCTTCATGTCTCTAGCTTTAAAAAGCTTTTTACATAATTTCTTGACTTATTCTGAAAAAAAAAAATGGCATGAGTTCAAAAATAACGAGTTTTAAAACGTTGACCAAATAATGACTTAGCATAATTCTTTTTTTCTCGTAAATAGAGTTAGGTTAGGCATGCGCATGGTCGAACTATCTAATCAAATCCAAATTTTCCTCTTCGGGATGGAAAAAAAAAAAAAAAAGTATTCAGCAATTTTTTAATTTGAATATGATCTTATAACAATGTCATAAAGATTCTCATAAGAATTGTCATTTTTAAAATTTTTTTTTTTTTGTGGAAAATCAAATTATATGTTTCACAATAATCTCTACTTTTCCCCTTATTTATTTCCTATTTGTGTGATAATTGAATTCAACGAATCAACAATTGACATGATTTTTTTTTAAAAATATATTTGACGAGACGCTTTTGGTTTTCTCAGGAAAGAAGAGAAAGAAAGCTCGAACTGCTATTATCATTGCCGTTCCATCTGTTATTGCTATGATGCTTACCATCAGTACTTGCATATTTCATAGAATGAGGAAGTCAAAGGATAATTTTGAAAGTAAGCCACTTACAATCAATTAGTTTCAACGTTGCTAGCATGTTATCCACTTATCTGAGAGGTGTTTTACTATATCAAACAGTTAGAGATAATGTACTTGCCGCAATATCACTTGAACATGCTTGTTTCTAAAATGATTTTTTTTTTTTTTTTAATAACAAACTTTTTATATAGTATGACAGTTGCGAAGTCCTATATATATATTTGGCAAAGAAAATTTTCATAGGAATCACATTTCCCCTAGTTTTGAGTCTTTTGACTCTTTGAAGAAATGTAACTATTTAAAGAAAGTACTTAAATCGTTTGATTTTGTATAACTTGTTTCCTTTTAATTTGAAGTTGTGGAAGGAATAGAAAGTGTGGAATCTCTGCAATACGACTTGAGCACCATTAGAGCTGCAACAAACAATTTTTCTGATGCAAATAAACTTGGGAAAGGTGGATTTGGGATAGTTTACAAGGTAGGAAAACATTATGATATGGAAAGATATTAAGTTTCTGTCTAACTGTGTTAAATCAATGTTTTAAATTCAATCATAGTGATCATCTTGAATTTTTTAATTTACACATTATGCAAATAATATCAGGGAAATCTTTTAAATGGACAAGAGATAGCTGTGAAAAGGCTATCAAAAAACTCTCAACAAGGAGATTTTGAGTTTAAGAATGAGGTTCTATTAGTGGCCAAGCTTCAACACCGGAATTTAGTTAGACTCCTTGGATTTTGCTTAGAAGGGAATGAGAGACTTCTTATATATGAATTTGTGTCTAATAGAAGCCTTGATTACTACATTTTTGGTATTGTTACATTCTTACTTCAATTTATATTATGTAATCATAATAAATTCTTTTGAATTTCATGGTATATGACTAAAGAATATAATTTCATGAATACATAGATCCAATGAAGCGTGCACATATTAATTGGGAAAGGCGATACAAAATCATAAAAGGCATTGCTCGAGGACTTCTATATCTTCATGAGGACTCACGACTTCGGATAATTCATCGTGATCTCAAAGCTAGTAATATTCTTTTAGATGCAGAAATGAATCCCAAAATTTCAGATTTTGGCATGGCAAGAATGTTTGTACTAGATCAAACTGAAGGCAGTACAAATAGAATTGTAGGGACCTAGTAAGTATAATTAGATGCATTAGTTGATGAGAATTAATATTTATGCATGTCTTATATACTAGATTTTAGTACTTGGCTTTTCTCAGGGTATAACCAAATTATTGCCATAACAAAGATGGAAATAAAAATGTTTGAACAGAATCATTGGTTTGTTACAATTCAAATTGAAAATAGATTTGTTAATATTGAAATGCAGTGGATATATGGCACCAGAGTATGCAATGCTTGGACAGTTTTCAATAAAGTCAGATGTCTTTAGTTACGGTGTGCTAATTTTGGAGATTTTGAGTGGACAAAAAATCACTCATTTCCATGATGGAGAAAACTCAGAGTATCTTCTAAGCTATGTGAGTATCACTACTAAGAATAGAGTAGATATTTCCCTTTTATTAACAAAGAATCATGAATTGAAAAGTTCATAATCGAACTTTTTCTATAAGTTTGTATGTGCATAATGAACTACTTCCGCAGGCTTGGAAAAATTGGAGGGAGGAGACCACTTCAAATCTCATAGATCCCACATTGATAGGTGGTCCAATAACTGAAATGTTGAGATGTATCAAAATTGGGCTACTATGTGTGCAAGAAAATGTAAGTGATAGACCAAGTATGACTTCTGTTGTTCTCATGCTTAACGGCAATTTGGATCCAATTCCAACACCAACACAACCTGCAAGTTTTATGCAAAGCAATATTGTATCATCTACATCAGTACAGAACAACAATAGTTCCAGCGTAACTAACAATGAGGCTTCAATAACTGAGTTATATCCAAGATAATGGTTTGTGAATCAGGGTACAATAAGTATATATATTTGTTTAAGAATTCCTCTTGAAACAGTTAATGTAAATTATTCAAGTACACGTTAAATTCCACAATTTGAACTTCTTGTATGTATTGTTATGCCCTAAATTTATAATTCCAAATTTCTTTTCAAATTCTAAGTTGTGATAAATTTCTTTATCTACTAATGTGTCTGTTAAATAATTATTTCGTAGAGACTGATAAAAACTTTAAGCATGTATGTGTGCATCACACCTTCTTACAGAATGACCTAACTTCCGAATTTATTCTTGGTAGAAAGTAGACTAATTTTCCTTATGTGTTGAATCAATTAAATTTAAAAAGTTTTCATTTCTTATTTTATTTTTCCTCTAAAAAATACATATTAAAATAATTATTAATTCCTAAATTTTCAAAAACTTGTGCTTTTCAAGACAAAATTACAAATAAACAATCTATTTTCTAGAAAACCTCTAGAGAGCGTCACGTGGTGGTTTCCAGTTTCCGCTGTTAGGCGCGCAAATGGTAAACCAAATTCACTTGACTAACCCTGCAATATTTTAGTTTGCCATGTCCTGGCTGTGACTAGCTGCCATGACATAGGAAAAGGATCGGTATCTTCCTAGCCTAATTCAATCCTATGAAAATGATGAATTTTTCAATTTTTAGAAGAATTTTCCTGGTCATCAAGGACTTCTTATGCTCTGAGCGTGGCACATTCCTTGATAGAGATTCTCAGCATTCAACTCGACTTATGGCAATAATTTCTTCAATACTAGTTGTCTTCTTGTCTCCCATCCTCATACTCATTTCGAAAGCCACTGCTCAGCCAAACTTCCTATACGTACCATTTCTGTTTAGACCAAGCTAACTACACAATAAAAATAAAAGGTATGATAAACAAACCTCACATACGCCGTGGTTCCTAGTAAAATTAAATTATTTATCATTAATTTTTATGAACATTTATAGGTTTACATTTTACTAACATATAAATCTTATATTGTAATACTAAGCAAATGTGTACACTTTTCAGACCAGCAAAGTGGAACTGTCTGACGTTGCATATTAGAACTCATTAAAACTTGATTTGCATCATTGGCGAAAGGTTTATCAGCTCTATGGGATTAAATCCCGAGTTATTTCAAATTAAATAAAAATAAAACGATGAGATTATGGAAGTTTCTTCCAGTCATTAATGACTTGATTATCTTTAGATAATAGTAGATAAAAACAACGCTCATAAGGAGTCTTATTGAAACCATTCATAAGGAGTCCTATTGAAACTAAGAAATATAAACCTGCCTGCCATCCACACCAGAATAAATGAAGTTTTCCTAAAAAAAAAAAAAATAGTACTAACATATGTAAATCTTATATTGTAAATATTTGCATAAATTTATAATGTTGTGCACTTTTTGTTATACACATTTATTTAATCTATAATATAAATCTTACATTAATAGTAATACTACTATAATATAAAGTATAAACTAAAAAATATAAATCTTAAATTACAAGAAATATAAACTAATTTAACAAAAAAAATAAAATGAATATGGACTTCTATCAATTTCATTAAGATTCCCACAAGAATTGTCATTTTGTTTAGTAATTTTGATTTTTTGTTGCAAATTAAATTGATTCTCTCTTTGTTTTATTACTTATTTTTGTGGTGTGATTTTGTTAAGACGGATCTATATATCTACAAATGATGAATAATTGAAATGCTCATGTTCATGTTTTTATATTAATGAAATGAGATGATACTATTTTTTTTTAAAAAAAGAAAAGAAAAAGAAATGTCATGAAATCAAGGTAGTTAGTTTTTTTTTTTTTTTTTTTTGGTGAATAATAAGAAATCTTATTAAAAAACAACAGATCAGAGCAAACAAACGGACCTAGCCCATCCATCAGCCCACTTCCACTGGACCTCCAAACCAGAGAGGGGGATAATTCGCCATCTTCTCAAACATAAGAGCCCAATGGGCTAAAGCAATCTATCTAAGATTGAGTTGAATAAAAGAATCACAATCAGTTTGTAAAAATGAAAATCAGTTCCAACAAACTTGGCTAAACAAATCTATTAATTAATTTGTCCGAATCTGTTACATCACTGCTGGAACCAAAGCTTAGCACATCACAATATCAGATCACATGCCTCTTTTTTAGTTAGTCAAAGTTGGTACAAAACTTGTACATTTATAATCTGTGATAATCAATCTAAACTTTAATAATTACCCTAGAATCATGACATGCATTATGGCATGCATGGTTTTTAGACCTGGACCGTTCAAAAAACTGAAAAAGTAAGAGGTTCAAGATTTTTAAGGTCGGACTGAGGTTGAACCGAGGTCGAACCGTGATGATGTCATAATTAATTAAAATACAAATAAAGGTATATTAAATATATAAATAGTAGCAAAATTGACTAAAAATATCTAAAAATAATTGAAACAGAATTTAAAATAAAATTTATTGATATTATAAGGTTAATATAAAATGGTTTAACATAAATAAGCATTAAAAAAATATTTCATAGTAATCCTACAAGTCTAAAATTATTTTGACTAAATAAAAAAAAATACTTTTGATTATTTTAGTAAATTCAAATGCAAATGCATTATTCTTTAATCAAAGGAAATAAATTTAGTAATATTTAATAAATAGAGAGAGATGTGATACAAGAAGTTGAAAAATTAAAACAGACATAAATCTATATAAAATATAATACACTTCATAGTTGTTCACAAGCAACATGTGTGGTGCGTTGGTCATGATGCTGGACTTGATTCTTAAATAAGGCATAAAGTCTCAAGTTCTAAACTCCATGGCTCCCTTTTCTCTATTTAAAAAAAAAAAATAAAGTCAGCTCTTTGACCGGTTCAACCGGCCCACAGTTTGGTCGAGTTTCCCAGTTGAACCCCGATTCAAGAGGTTCACTCAAAATATTTAAAATGCCCAGTTTTCACATATAAAAAACCGGATTTGTGACCGGTTCACGGGTAACCCAGTCCGACTGGCCAGTCTGGTCCGGTTCTGATAACCTTGATGGCACGTGATTGGATTTTCATGATTCATGACTACTTATGTGGGTGTGTAACATACAAATTAAGAACTTAGGTGGAAAAACGAGTCTGAAATTTGGAAAAAACACACAAGACAAACCGACATATTGCTCCACTAATTTCGTGGGCATTTAAATAGGGGATTCTTTTCTTCTTGTTGAGTTAAAATAGATTGACCTTAGTTAATTAATTCAATTACCCAAATTGATTAATTATGTCAAATTACATGCAAATTATAGAGGCAGGAATAAATCACCAATTAATCTAGAGTATAGTGGAAATTAAATTGACATGATAATTTGTTGACTAATGGGAAAAACCTCTCTCACAAGGCAAAAAACTCCACTGAGTAATTTTCAGGTTACCACTCTCAAGAATCACTAATCAAGAATCAAGCGATTACTAGTACAAGAAATTTTACCACTATCCAGGACCATCCCAAAGTACCAACTTACAATTGAACATTTAGACCAATCTCCAATTGGACTTGATCTTGTAAAGACTTCTTCCCTTTGCACGGATTCCAGTACATGACTAACTTCTAACAACCGATGTTTGTTGTTGGATGCAAAGTTCTTCATTTCTATACACATTGAAGCTCTGAAAACACTTGGTTAAAAAATTTTAAGGAGCATAAGAACGCAACAGTTTCACCAATAGTGTATGAGTTCTTTAATTAAATCTCTATGTCTAGTGATGACTTTAAAATAAAACTTTTATTTCCCTCAGGGATTTAGTGAACAAAACCTTAATAATCCAAATCATCATGGGCTGAAAAATAGATTTAAGAATTCTAGAGATCTGCGAAGCTCGATAGATCGAGAGGTGTCGGGAGTAGTATTGAGATTCTTTATTTATTCTTAATAGATATTGAAAGTTCAAATAGCGTGTAAAACACTATGAACATTTAGACCCCCAAATTACAAATTACCAATTCAAGCTTTAAATCAAACGATAAACGTGCGGAAAATGAACTAAAGCTTAAAACATAATTAATAAACAATCTAAGTCAAATAAAATCACATTCATAACAGAAATTAAATGACAAAGATAAAGGGAAGAGAGATGCAAACACAAGGACAACATACGATGAGTAATTTTCAGGTTACCACTCTCAAGAATCACTAATCAAGAATCAAGCGATTACTAGTACAAGAAATTTTACCACTATCCAGGACCATCCCAAAGTACCAACTTACAATTGAACATTTAGACCAATCTCCAATTGGACTTGATCTTGTAAAGACTTCTTCCCTTTGCACGGATTCCAGTACATGACTAACTTCTAACAACCGATGTTTGTTGTTGGATGCAAAGTTCTTCATTTCTATACACATTGAAGCTCTGAAAACACTTGGTTAAAAAATTTTAAGGAGCATAAGAACGCAACAGTTTCACCAATAGTGTATGAGTTCTTTAATTAAATCTCTATGTCTAGTGATGACTTTAAAATAAAACTTTTATTTCCCTCAGGGATTTAGTGAACAAAACCTTAATAATCCAAATCATCATGGGCTGAAAAATAGATTTAAGAATTCTAGAGATCTGCGAAGCTCGATAGATCGAGAGGTGTCGGGAGTAGTATTGAGATTCTTTATTTATTCTTAATAGATATTGAAAGTTCAAATAGCGTGTAAAACACTATGAACATTTAGACCCCCAAATTACAAATTACCAATTCAAGCTTTAAATCAAACGATAAACGTGCGGAAAATGAACTAAAGCTTAAAACATAATTAATAAACAATCTAAGTCAAATAAAATCACATTCATAACAGAAATTAAATGACAAAGATAAAGGGAAGAGAGATGCAAACACAAGGACAACATACGATGTGTTATTGAAGAGGAAACCGAAGCCCTCGACATAAAACCTCTCCGCTGCCCTTCAAGTGGTCAGATAATCGACTAAAGAATGTAGTTGGGATACAAGGACAGTAATAGACCCTCCAAGCCTAATCTACCCAGTGTACCTAAGCCCTCCAAGATTCTTACTCCAACGAGGTTTCTTTAACTTACTGGATTCCGCTACTAGTCCATAGCATCAACCAATATCAATTGATCCCTTCCTAACTGCTTCCCAAAGCACCAAACAACCTTCTCACAAAAATGGGTAAGGTGAGAAAAGGTTTTGGATAATGAACCTTTTTAGGATCTAACAATGGAGAGAGTGAGAGTAGAAGAATTTGAAGAGTCACAAGGTAAAGATTGTGGATGAGTCAATCTTGTTTTTCTCTAGGGTTTCTCTCTCAAAATTCTCTCTGGAAACTCTCTACATTTCGTGGGTATAAGGGATATTTATACTGGGGTGAGAAAGGAATGCGAAGAGTTAGTTTTTCAAAACAGAGCTGGCTGGCGGCTTGGCCTCACGGCTTGACTGAGTCGCGAGTTCAAGCCGTGAACTAACTGAACTGTCAGATTGGAATTTTGGTCCTGTAGTGCAACAGCTAGCACGACGGTTCAGCTTCTGGTGGCTTGCCAGTCACGAGCTACCTGTAAGATCTAGTCGCGAGTTCTTCTCTGCACGCTTCACTCGTGTACAACATCTGGCGGCTTGCCAGTCGCGAGACACCAGCGAGATCCAGTCGCGAGTCCTTGTTCTGCTGCACAGACTTGAGCATTTCTTCACATTCTCTCACACATTACCCTTACACGATTCCCACCTAAATACAGGGTTTCTAAGTGCTGAAATACAAGCAAATTGGCACGGAATAAAGCTAACAAAATGGTTGATAAATTTCAATGTTACAGATACTAGATCGAACTAGTATTGAGACTAGCGTCGAGGTTCACTTTTTCAGCTTTTCTTCACTTGTTTCCTGGTGCAGTCTTCATGTCTTCAATAATACCACTTGTCTTGTTTGCTCAAAATATTTCTTGATATTTTAGAAACACCTTTGAACTACTCAATTACAAGTAAAGTGTGTTTTGTCAAAGGATATGTCAGCACATGAAAAACATGACCCTAACACTACTTATTTGCCTCCATCTTTCTTTAAACTTTAGCATGACAATGATAAAGGATTTTCGAACGTATTTTTAAAAACCAATCTAGCTCCCAACATAGACTAGTCTACAAAACGGTCCAAGCCGCTACATAATATTTTTACTTAGCGTGCCCTAATAGAATAGTTAAAATTAGGGTCTATCAAACTATCACGTGGACTGCTCCAACCGAACCATTTATAAAGCTAAACACGGATGGTAGTCCTTTTGATAACCTAATGATGGCATGGGCAGGGGGCCTTCTAAGAGATAGCTCCAGGTTATGGATTCAAGTTTTTCTCTGAGTATGGGTATAACAACTAACAATATGGCAGAATTGGGAGCAGTACGTCAGGGCCTCATGTTGGCATGAGAATTGGGTTTCAAATTTATCCACCTCTAGGTTGATTCTATGATAGTATTATCTTGGTTAACTGCAAAAAATTCTAATTTCCCTCCTGATGTGTTTCCTTTAATATGTGATTGCAGGAGCCTTATGGAGCGGGCATGGGAGGCCTACGTGCGCCATATCTACCGTGAAGCAAATGAATGCACAGATGCTCTAGTGAAATGGGAAAACCAGCAGCAACTTTTGATATAATTAAATAAGACTTCCCGTTTCTATCAAAAAAAAAAAATGATAAAGGATTTTCTACACACACACACACACACACATATATATATATATATATATATATTGGCAAAGAAATTTGCATAGGTGACACATTTCCCATAATTTTGTTCACTTCCAAGAAATGTTACTATTTAAAACTACTTAAATTATTTGATTGTGTATAACTTGTTTCCTATTAATTTGAAGGCTTGGAGCCTTGGACCGAATAAAAAATGTGGAATCATTGCAATTCCATTTTAGTACCATCAGAGCTGCCACAAACAATTTTTCTGACGAAAATATACTTGGAAAAGGTGGATTTGGTATAGTTTACAAAGTAAGGAAAGTATTATGATATGGAAAGATTATCAATCTTTATCAAACTGAATTAAATCAAACTGACTGGAATTGTTTAATTTACACATTATTTCTATAAGTTCAGGGTAGGCTTTCATGTGGACAAGAGATAGCTGTGAAAAAGATGTCAAGAAACTCTCAAACAAGGAGATTTGGAGTTCGCTTGTGGATTTAGTTAGACTTTTAGGATTTTGCTTGGAAGGGAGTGAAAGGCTTCTCTTATATGAATTTGTGCCTAATAGAATTTTTTTTTTTTTTGGAGAAAGTAAGAGAAGCCTTGATTACTAAATTTTTGGTATTTTTACCTTCTTATGACTTCAATTTGTATTTTTTTTATTATGATAAATTCTTATGAATTTCATGGTATATGACTAACTACTATTGTTTCATAAATATGTAGATTTAATGAAGCATGCACATATAAATTAGGAAAGGCGTTACAAAATAATAAGAGACATTGCTTGAGGACTTCTATATCTTCATGAGGATTCTCGACATCGGATTATTCTTCGTGACCTTAAAGCTAGCAATATTCTTTTAGATATATCCTTAAAGCTAGCAAAATTACCTCTAGTAATTTTTCAACTGGATATATTATTTTGTTTTAAATACACAATTGCAAATGGTAGTGGGTTTTAATCTCTACCTTTTATTTAATTACTGAGTGATATGACAATTTCTCATTAAATAAAAAGAAATTTCAGTTAAAAAAGTACGGGAGGTAAGTCAAACCCTTTCATTTATATGTATAGTGCTGTGACTTAAATATTGCTTCCAAGTGTAGGATTGTTGCAAAATAATATATCGGTGAGTTCGAGATTGAATCCACAAGAAAATTGAGTTGATTAGCAACTCACATGAGAATGAAACTAATAAAATACAATCTTATTAACATAAAAAATTTGAGTTTTAGTAAACTATAAAGTTGTAGCCCTTTGAGTTATCTTTTCAACCTAACTTAAATCATCACAATTTGATATTTGAGCAGAATGTTATGCCCAAACTACTAATGCGCGCATAAGGTGAAATCCTTATTTGAATTGAATTTGGATTAAGTGCAAACTTGGACCCAACTATGTTATATTCATCGCTTACTCTTCTCATTATTATTTAATGTGAGACTTCAATTACAAAGGGTGAAAGCTGTCAAAACATATTTTTTTCTTTTTTCGTGAAAACCTTCTTAATATGCTTCACTAATAAATGCTCTTAGGGCATTTTTTAATATTTCCCAATTATAACTGAAAAAACACAATTTCACGGAATGTATATATTGGGTAGATATAAATAATAAATATGTAAAGAAAAGGAATGAGGCTGTGTTTTTGCTTTTATTGTTAAGCTGTTTAGTAAGAGCATCAACATTGGTTGAGCTAAAAATTTAGCTATTTGACACCTACAAAATTCATTTTATCTATTTTACCTCTTCACTTTACAATACACCCAACATCAATATATCTATATTTTTAGCTATTTGATTAAAATAATACAAATAACTTATTAGAATAATAATAAAAATATCCACCACAAACTTCAGTAACCAAGTAATGCACCTCAGCCACCACCACCAGTAATGCAACCAAGTAGCCCGATCGACTCACACAACCACAACCACCACCACCACCACAATAGTCCATAGCAGAAGAGAAAAAAAAAAAAAAAAAAAAAAAAAAAGACCTAGCAGCCTGATCTACCCACACAACCACAGGTGTGGGTCAACGGTGTAGGTTAGCAGAGTGGGGTAGGGGAGTGGGCCGGTGAGGAGTGGAAGAAGAATTTCGACAGAGGTGAAGAGGTGAGAGTTGTGAGAGAGGTGATAGATCGGAATTGTCGGGTTGAGAAAAAAGAAATAGAAAAAAAAATATTTTAATAGGAGGTAGGAATAAAAAATTAATTATTATTTTTTAGCTTTCAGCTACAGTGCACAGCCCTATATAGCTGTGCATTGTAGCAATGTAGGTAAAAATTTTACTTATGCCACCATGTAGCAACCTTTTTGTATATGGTAGTGCTAAAAATAACTTTTTAGCTTTTTAGCACCACTATTTTAAATGCTCTAAATAAGGAGTAAAGGAGCAAATAGCCGTTGGGTAGGAATAAAAAATTAATTATTTTTTTAGCTTTCAACTACAGTGCACAGCCCTCTATAGCTGTGCATTGTAGCAATGTAGGTAAAAATTTTACTTATACTACCATGTAGCAGCCTTTTTGTATATGGTAGTGCTAAAAATAACTTTTTAGCTTTTTAGCACCACCATTGTGAATGCTCTAAATGAGGAGGGGTAAAGGAGCAAATAGCCGTTGGGGGCAGTACATGTCATCTGACTTGAGTGAGACAATTCATCACATGTGGGTCCTATTTAGTGTGTGTTATTACGGTATTGCCACTTAACTCAATTTCCTAAAATTCGAAAACTTCCAAAACTTGTTTCCATATCTCATCACTTATTCTCACTTTTTTGAGTAACAAGTGATGAGAATTGAACACAAAAATTAAGCCAAACAAAAGAACCACGGGTGAGGCTCATAAATTTTGAGTAATAAGTGATGAAAATTAAGAATTGAGCGATGAAAATTGATAAACCAAACATGGCCTTAGCTTTTTATTTGTTCTATGGAATTCCATCTCATTTGGAAGAAAAATGGCTCACTGGGCGGTGCTCAGTAGTCATTACATTACAATTACTACCTAGGGAAAGCCTTGTAACGGGTTAGAAAATATGAGCCCCTGTCATGCTTACTACAAAGATATGTTGTTATGAATGACATTCTTAGGTACGTAGGCCACGGGCACTCACGTCACATCTCAACCTGCTTTTTTATTTTTTGATTAACATCTCAATCTGCTTTCTATTTTTTTTCATTTGCACAATCTTTTCTCAAAACTTTCAACTAGAAACTAATCACTGCTCGTGACGGGTGGACTCATAGAGGGGCAAATTGCTGGCTCAGGGAATTTTTTACGTTCAAAAGTATATAGTGTGATATATGAATTCTTCGGTCAACGTTAGAAAGAAGAAACCACATAATTTTGGATGTAACATTCACACCTGTTTTGATCTACTTTATTATCCAAAAAAAAAAATTATGATCCATTTCTTATCAAAATTGATTATTAGCCCTCTTTCGGGGGAAGGAAATGAATGAGATAAAAATAAATAAAAAGAGGAATTTTAAAATATCACTCTTGAGAGTTTTAACGGAGATAATGGAAAGTTCATTCTCTTATTTAGGAGAGTGTACTTGGTTAGGATAATTATTAGAAGATGGAAAACTAATGAGAGAAGAGGGGAGATAAAAACATGTTTTTTATTTGTTTAGTAAGAGGTGAAATTGGACGTGGATTTTGGTGAGATCCAAGAGTTTTCTCTCTTTTTTATTAAAAATGAATCTCCCAATTTGGGGAGAAAATGAGAGATAAAAGAGGATTGAAGAGAAAATGTCTAGTTTTCTCCATTCTAAAGTTATCGTTATGGCCAAACTATTTTATTCATTTTGTTTTGTCATGTTCACACTTTTCTTCTTTAGTTACTTTTTCTTCTTGTCCACTATTAACGTACAACCAGGAGCTAACAACGATGCAACGCTTTTTTTTTTTTTTCAAGCTGCATGTTGCGTATTGATATCTCAATTGTACTTTCTATTGGAATTATAATATATATATATATATATATTTATATCATTATTTGAATTTTTCTTTAAATCTGGGTTTTTTCTTCTTCTTTAATATATTTTTTTAACCATTTTAATTAATCACTTTAATAATTTGTCAAATTATTTCAAATAGATTTGCTCAAAAAAATATATACTTCTATAATAAATTTATTTATTATATATTGTATAACATGGGCATAAGAATAATTTATACAGACTACACATTTTATCCTTTCATTTTTCCTATCAACCAAACAAAAAAAATTTGTATCCCTTAACTTTTTCACCTCTCCAACCAAACACAAATGGGGGAAATTTTAAAATATTTTCATCCCTCACACCTTTTGTAAATGTGTGTGTGTGTGTTTTTTTTTTTTTTTTTAAGTGGCAGTTTTAAAAAGTTTGGTATAAACTAGGTTTTTTTTTTTTAATTTTTTTAAAGCAAAGTGTTTAGTAAAAACTGTTAAAAAGTGTTTTTTAAAAAAAGTTGAGTGTTTGGCTAACACTAGACAAAATTGGAATTTGAGATATAAATTACCAAAAAGGATATTATTATTATTATTATTATTATTATTATTTGATGAGAATCAATAAGCATTCAAGGATCCATTGCATGTTCCAGTTAGGCCTATTACAAGAGCAAGATCCAAGAAGATCAAAGAAGCACTTAATGGGCTGATTCAAAAGATTTGGGCTGATTCTAACACAGGACATTTCAAGTTGGGCCCAGAGGAAGATAAAGGCGTAATAAATTTAATTCAAGCTATTGAGGGCTGATCTGGCTTAATTGGGCGTTATTTATGGCGTGGATTAATGACTGATTGATTTTCTAGCTCCAAATCAATTAATAAATATTTTTCCTAATTTGGATCTTCTAATTTTAGACCAGATTTACCTTAATTTTAGGCTTTTATTATTTAGAACATTTTTTAGCTATTTTCCTACCAAATCAGCTTTTATTTAGGGTTTTATTATTCAGTACGTTTTTTATATTTTCTATTCTCAGTTATGTCTTATAAATAGCATGCACTCATTGTAATAGAGAGATTATTGAATAAAAATCAGAAAAAGGTGAGGCTTTGCTCTTCTCTTTGGTTCTTCAAGAACTGTGCACTTATCAGGGACTCTTCCTTGTGGCGTTCAAACTTTATACCTTCGGTTCGTGATTCCATTATAATCATTGGGTCGAGATCTGTTTCTTATACCTTTGGTTCGTATTTCTTTTATAAACGTTGGGTCCAGGTTCTATCAAAAATCTGAATTTTAGCTTTCTTGGGCAAATATTCCAATATTGTTTGTTGGATCTCAAAGTGTGTTGATTGAGGTTCGTATCATTTGGTATCAAAGCTCAGGTTATAAAATCAGTTTTTAATCCTTTTATCTTTTCTTTCCTGTTATCATCCTATCTTGTTCCTTTTGTGTTCTTTATTCCTCATTCTTATTTTGTGACGTGCAATAGGTTAAAATCGTGCACCAAACTCCCAAAAAATAAAAACGTGAAAAAAAAAAGAAAAAGAAAACAAAAGAAAAAAAAAAGTTTCAGTTCTCTCAGACCAAATTATTGTTTTCTTTTGTCCTATTTTCTTTGATTTAGTGTTTCTATCATATTTTCTTGCTGTTGGTATTTGTTTAAATACTACAAGTTGAATTTCTTGATCAAGTTTATTAGTTTAATGCAGAACTGAAAAGAGGAAGCTACGAGTGGAAAAAGGCAAGAGAGTGTGAGACTAATATCGGGAAAAAGCCAATTTAAGAGTGAAACACGAGTGGAAGGACATAATCTGAGTGTAAACACGTGAGGGAGTGTTGTGAGAAATTATTTCTAACATTTCTCTGTAGTTTTAAAAGTATGTCTTGCAGGGGTGATACATCAAATAAGGAATGAGGGGAGGAGTCATCCATCATGTTGTAGGCTATGCAACAACAATTTGAACACATAAACGTGGTGTTTAATGAGATTCGGAATCGGTTGGACAAGCAAGATACTGTTATTGCTAATTTGCATGAGGAGCGTTCCTAAAGAGCCCCTAATGCTAGAAGGCAAGAAAGGCATGCGCGCGTGGATGATTCTGATGATTACCATGAGGATGAGTTTGAAGATGAAGAGGATCAAGTTTCATTGAACAATGAGGGCAGGTTTGTGCGAAGGGGCGAAAGGCGTGGTAAAGGATTTCAAAGATATCCAAGATGGCAAGATGGGGCTAACAGAAACCTTAGGAAAAATAAAAATGAAGATATCATCATTCCAAGGGAAAAATGATCCAGAAGTGTACTTGGAGTGGGAGAAGAAGGTGGAGTTCATCTTTGAATGCCACAACTACTCCAAGGAGAAAAAGGTAAAACTAGCTGTCATTGAGTTTACTGACTATGCTATTATATGGTGGGATCAACTTGTGATGAACAGAAGGAGAAACTATGAGAGGCCTATTAAGACGTGGGAGGAAATGAAGGCCACTATGAGGAGGCGATTTGTCCCTAGTCACTACTATAGGGACTTGTATCAGAAATTTCAGAGTCTTACTCAAGGCTATAAGAGCGTGGATGACTACCACAAGGAGATGGAGATTGCCATGATTCAAGCAAATGTAGAGGAGGATAGAGGAGCTACCATGGCAAGGATTCTGAATGGGTTAAATCGGGACATTGCCAACTTGGTGGAGTTTCAACATTACGTGGAGTTGGAGGACATGGTACACATGGCAATAAAGGTGGAACGACAGCTTAAAAGGAAAGGAACTCGGTCATTTCAAAATCCGGGCTCCTCTACTTCATGGAGGTCAAATTGGAGGAAAGATGAATGGGCTGCTTTCAAGTCCAAAACTGAACCACCAAAAAAGAGAGATGAAGTTCCTAGTGTCAACAAAGGTAAAAATGAATCTCAAACTCGTAATTGTGATATTAAGTGTTTTTATTGTTTCGGAGTAGGTCATATAGCTTCACAATGCCCAAATAAGAAGACTTTGATTGCACGTATGGATGGAGAGGTGGAAACTGAAAGTGAGGGAGATGATGACTAGATTTCATCACTTGAGAATGCTTGTGACGATGATGTGGAGTATCAAGTGGAAGGTGA